>WAAB01004137.1:0-13330 GCA_013389865.1 Piaya cayana | reverse complement strand
AGCTCCAAATGTAATTCATTGGGGGTTTTTTTTTCTAATTTTTTAAAACTCTGAGTTCAAGCTAATTTATTTTTACTCAAACTGAGCCCAATTTCTCTTTAACTTGGGTAAAGCAGGACGTAATTTAAAAAAATGCACATTCTAATACAGAAGAATTAAACTTGGCAAAGGAATTAGTTATACAATTAAATTTCACTTTTTATGTCTGCGTTGCCACAGTGAATGAGGTTTGAAAGGGTAGGGAGTAGCGCTCAATTCACTGAAGTGTGACAATTCTTCCATGTCAGTGATTTCAAGCCTAAAGGGGATGACATCCCGTAAGCACATTCATCCATTTGTGTTTATTAAATTAAAGCCTACGTGAATTTGGAACAACAGACTGTTCATTAACAGCGAAAGAGACTATTGCTTTCCTCTTGGGACTGTTTTGGCTTTGATCCATTGATCCATTCTTGCATTGACATAAATATTAAGGGTTTGTTTGAATTTGTTTTGTTTTCTTCTTGTGAAAGATGAGACTGTAAACAGCAGAAAATGGGTTTGTGCTGGTCACATTCATATCGACCACATACCACAACTAGCAAAATTAGTTATAAGGAATAATAAAATAAATAGCACACAATGATGCTACCTTGAGGGGAAAAAGAATCCTGGTTTTCTTCCTCGGAGGTCTCCACTGGAATTGTGCAATAACGTGGTTCATAGGCAGGTGTTGGGGGGAAGGGGAAAAGAGGTAAACACTGACAAGGCAACAATGCGATGCTTTGTTTAACACGTTCAATAGCACCCAGAGATTCCCAGGAGAAAGCAGCATCCTTGATGTGCAGCGCCCTGCACGGAGACATGAAAACAACATCTATACCTCAAAGGGTGCTATGAAGCTACATGTCAGACACAAGGAGTGAGTAAATCTTAGTTTCGGCTTTTCAACACCTTCCTAGTTCCCCTCCTCCTCTTTTAATAATAATGTGTATTTCACATAATCAGGCAATACCTGTGTTATCAAGTCTGTCACCAATATCTATCTCTGTATAACACGGCAGAGGATTCCAGAAGGGTTTCGGTCTTTCTGNGGGGGGGGGGGGGGGGGTTTAGGGCGTTGGATGTACTGCCTGGGACTGGCCCATGCTGAAGAGCAGGTGTGGTGTTCTGCATGGGAGGGTCAGATGGAAATCAGTATTTTTCTAAGGTGTAAAAAAATGGATGCAACATGGTAATGGGGTGATATTTGAAATTGAAGCTGCAGAGAAGTGAGTATGTGGGATTACATGAGAGTATAGCTGGCAGTGAGTCAGAGAAGAAGGCAGAGCCAACAGAAAACAGAAGCCACATGAAAAGGAGGGTGCGTCAACCTATAGAAAGTATAATCAGTCAAGTTAATGGGGCTTCCTGGCTGTGGTTGGTACTAGAGGGACCTCCTGGGTAGTTTAATGTAAATCAAAAAAATAACCAGAAGCTGGTCAACATCAGGTTTTTGGCACTGAAACTAGTGTATCGAAAATGGGTCATAAAAAAAAACCATTAAATACTGAGATAATTAGGTGTAACATTGAGAATTCAGTCTGGGTGAACCGAAGTGAATGCTCCCAAACTGAACATTAACCTATCTTTTTTAGCTCCTTCTTCATAAGCACAGGTATGAATATGTTTCAATTTTAAGTGTGAATTTTTGTGCCTTCTAGTTGAAACAGAAATAGGGATAAGAGATATGCTGGAGAAGAAGGGCTTGGAGTACAGGAAAGCCTGTCAGATTGTGCCTACCCATCTTCCTTTTTTTCTTTTGGAATTAAATAGATGTTGAAGCAGTTTGAAACACATCACTCTGCTATGAAAAAAAAAAAGAGGAAAATAAACTCAGATAATTGTATCGATCCAAGATGCCTCATAATTATAGCTGTTAGGTATGCTCCTCGAATATGGCCATTCACTAATGGGGTGTTTGTGAGGGGGCTAAGGGAGCGTTTGATGTGAGGGTCTGGTGTTTGGGGGAGGCTGGGGGCATCTGGACCACGTTATTTCTATCATATGAGTGCAGGACGGTGTCTGCTGGCAGAACTGCGTGTGCAGCCTGTTTTGCTGTTGACTCTTCAACTAAAAAAGCCCATTTAGGTCAGCAGGTTGTGCAGGGAGCAAGAGGACAGCACAGAGTCCATCCAGAGATCTGCCAGCTGTAGACTGAGGTGGAAGTTCACATGCCGAGACCTGAGTGTTTCCAGGTGAAGAAATGGTCAGCAGCGGGTTTTTTCAGCCTAAATAAAACAGGTAGCAAAAACCTGAGATGCGACTCTTGGTGAGGAGCCAATAGTGAAGCTTGCAATTTTGAAAAGAAAATTATGTAACAGCCTATTCAAAATTAATTCTGGGGGATAACAGAAGGGAGCACCTTCCATAAACAAAGGCTGTGGCTAAAACTGGAAGCTAACGGCAATCAGGAGGACAAGAAGCTGGTCTCCGGTATGAAATTGTGAGGCCTTGAACTTCAGCTGTCGGCCTTTTTCACCACCAGCCTTGCCCAGGTTACTTGTCTTGAGGTTCATAACACGTTTGTGCTACGTACAGAACTGCTGAGGCGCTGGAGAAGAGACCAGAAGCACTTTCTGTTGTTTGGTGACCTCTCTTTCACAATATTAGGCTGAAAAGTCAGAGAGGTAGAAATCCTATTTTATTCATCTTTAGTATGTTATTAAACTTCTCACTGATTTCAAAAGAGGGGATAAAAACCAAAACAAAAAAAACCAGGAAGAAGACTCTTCCTTTGCAGTGGTGATGATGTGCATCCCATGGTTCTCTCGTTCTTCCAAGGGAAGCCTGGCCTTCCAGTACCATTATTAGTTAATTATTTTGAAAGTGATGCATCTCTGGACGTAGGCTATATTGCTGTGGGTTCAACCCTGTAGTTGTTCAGGTTTGGGGCTGCTCTGTAATTGCATTTCTTTTTTTCTTAATTAGAAATGTTAATGGCAGTTTACGTGAAGCTTATTTACGAGCTATAGCAGGAATTCCTTTCTTCGTGGCTGTTTTTCTAACATGCTGAATTTGCATCATTGGCAATGACTTGATTTTTGCAGTCTGTACATCAAATAAAATAAGCACGATGATTTTGCAATCGTTTTTATTAGTAGCTCGCAAACCAATGTGGGAAGTATAGAAGTTAGGATTTCTTAATAACTTCTCTAGACTTTCATGATAAATGGAGAGTTTAGGTTATCGAGGCTAAGGAAGTTAATATTTCACTGTCCTTACTGGCTTTCTTTAAGGTGTTGAAGAGGTTGGTTTGGCTGTTGAAGGGCATTTTTATTTAAAAAATGGAGTTGTAGTTTATTATGTGTGTTAAAAACAGAAATACGGATACCTCAGGTATTTAAGGCCACGCAGAAGTCTAGTATAAATGAGTCAGTTTAGGTTTAAATGATCTCTGAGAAAAGATAAGCAGGTTTTTTGTACAGGTTAGAAGAGCTTTTGGGGACCCCTTCAACCTAGTGCCCTAGAGTAGGTTTTGATGTGAATCAGGTATAAATATTTATTCTCTGGGAAAGAACTCATGCTAAAATGGTGAAAAAGGGAAAGCGAATTCACAGCCAAAATACCACTTCAATTTCTCATTTCTTCCCCTTTCTTTCCAAGATGGGCTGAGGCTTTGCAGTTACCACTTAGAAACAATAACATGCAATTGGGGAAAAAAATAAGGTTGGTTCTATATATGTTTTTGTTGGTGTTAGATAGCTGACTGTTTTTATCCCAGAGCCTGTAGTGAAGCGCGCTTCTCCCAGGCAAACCATGAAAACAAAATTGATGCTGTGTCAGCATCTTGCCTGCAAATAACACTCAAAACAGATTATAGGACATGCTAGGAATACAAAATAAGGTTAGAAATAATGCTTCAGCTGTGAGTTCTTCAGGCTGTGAAAATAATAGAGCATAATTTAGTAGAAGAGGAACTAGGGAGTCAGCATACACAGGGAGAAAAAAAAAATGAAAGGAGCAAGAAAAATGAAGGGAAATGGAAATAGATGTAGGGGAAGTTTAGCAAGTCCTGTCAGTGGTAAATTATTATGCTGACTGTATGGAAGGACCAGAAGGGATTTAAAGAAGAGCTAGAAGCGGCTCTCAAATAAAGAGGGCGGTGACTGATCTTTGTGAGACGCTGCAAGTCCTGAGGAATGTATGAAAATATACATAGAATCTCAGTATATTTGTTAGCAACTTACAAACGAGCCCAGAACGGTGCAGGCAAGTGCTATTTATGAACTGTCCCTCCCCTCAGAGCATCCTCTGAGAGGAGAGGCCTGCACTCCCTCATGAAATCACATTTCTTTTTTACAGCAAAGGTCTCTTGTCAGATTTGAGTTATCACTACCTGTAAAAATACCCGGTCCTGCTAAAAATTAGCTTTGAATGTTCATTTAATTAAATTGTGCTTGTTTTTTTGAAATGATTTGCTATATTAAAGGTGCTTTCTTTAACGTGACCCTCCAGCCTTGTAGCAGGCGGCGTGGTGAAGGAGCACAGCGCCGTAGGTCCTGTTGGCGTGTTGGCTTCCCAGCTGTCACCAACCTCATTTGTACAGATTAGGTGGAATCTGAACCCATTGTTTCAGACAACCTTTTGTTTCAGAAAGGTTCTGTAAAAGTGTGCAGCGCAGCACAGGGACTGGGAACTGCTCGTCATTCGCAGTGAAGCACCGTTCGGGTTTGCTGTGGCTCTTCTCTCTGGGCTCCTCTGCTCCGTGTGCCGATGTCGTCTCTTGCGAACTGAAGGCAGCAAGCTCAGCGAGGTGGATAAGCACATATTTGACATTATATCGCTTGTTGAAATACCATAATGAAGAAGGAAGCTGAAAACATGAGGTGAAATGGAATAAAAACACTAACTTACTGCTTTGAAAAACTGCTTCTGGACGTCTAGGTGCTTGGTGTCTTTCTTCACCTTCATATCTGAGCTTTTCTACTATACCAAGATACCCAGTGAAATCTGGATCTAAGCACGTTTCTGTCCAAGATTCCTAAAATGTGGCAAAGTGGATTTAAGTGGTTGAGTCACCTTCCCTGGAGGTGTTTAGAGGATGGGTGGATGAGGTGCTGAGGGGCATGGTTTAGTGATCCATAGGAATGGTTGGACTCGATGATCCAGTGGGTCTTTTCCAACCTGGTCATTCTATGATTCTATGTTTCTATATATTTCACCATGACCAAACCAAATATCTCAGCATCTTTCCTCTGTTTAGGACAGTGTGGGGGAAATTAATTTTTAGCAACAGATTATTGCTTTTTACGAAAGAAAACATAAGTTGATCTACATTCTCAGGAAACTTTAAAGGCGAGGCACTGTTTCCGAAGCCCTGTGCTTTCTTCATTACACGTTTCTTACCTGAGGATCATTTAGCATTTCAGTTCTAGACTTGCCGGTAGTGAGAGGGAGAAGACAACAAATTGAAAGAGATGTAAGCTGAGCCTTCAAACAATGCAATCTCACAGCAACCATCGAGTTGAGTTTACTATACCTAAAATCACTAAGAAGCCTGATGGGAGCACTAACGTTGCTGAATAGGGTTCAGTGTGTGAGAGGCAGCCTCACAATCTAATAAACAACGTGTTACACGAGTTAAGTCTGGATATCGCAAAGGGAGGCAGTAATGTACACACATCCACACAGGAGCCTTTGATGCTTTCAAATGCTCCTCGTCATCTGAAAACCAGTCAGCAGGCATCACCTACACATTTCACAGCAGTCTACCGATCTGGGCATTTCAGTATGACAGTAGGAAGCCTTTTGAAATGATAGCGAGACGTCTCGGCGTAGCTTGCACTCAGAGTTCTAATATCTGTGGTTTGGGGCTTTTTTATGTGGGCATGTATGTATGTGCAGGCATCGACAGAGACCGACCGATCGAGCTGGCTAAATTAGATCAAATTCTGAACTTTAATGTTGGGAGTAACTAATGTGGCCAACATCTCCATGGTAGTTTGAATAGTAATTATAATGATAGCACTCACAAGCAATAATACGTATTAATATATTCATAACAATGCCAAAACTGCCACAAAGCTTTTAAAATGTAAAAAGAATCTGATTGTGTAACTGCTCTCCAACTTTTTTTCATTTATTTTTTTCTTTCAAAGAAGTTGGGTTAATTTTCTGGATGCAGATGATTTTGGGGTAGGAAAAGTTTTGAGCTCGGATTGCCTACTCAGCATCTGTCACTAGCGTGAGGAATAGGGATCTAATTTTTGTTTCATTTTTATCTTTGGTGTTTAGTCCAGAGTAAGAAATAAAGAATGCGTAAGCCTAAGGTAAACACTAACCAAAATATAATTGCAAAATACTCAGGCTTATAAACCTAGGCTAGCATGAACCTAGTTCCAATGAAGGGTAAAGGAAAGGTAAAATACAGCTAATTTCATCTTCATTCTGTTCTTGCCAGTTAGAAACACTCACCCCTTTTGCTGCAACAGCATCAGAGAAAATTTAAAGCATGCCTGCCCAAATTAAGTTAATTATTATTCTTTTGCACTCTTCCTATTTCTTCAGATAGGAAGGAATAAGAAAATGCTCCATAAAATCAGCAAAGTTTTCCTAGCGTGTAAGAAAAACATACTTTGAATGAGGTTTGACATTGATCAAAATCCATCTACATAATGATTACCTGACAATTCCACTATTCTATTTAATTGGCATGTAGCTGGAAAATCTTTAAATGCGTATGGCAAGATAAATCTTTCTTGATCCCCTTTTTGACCCTATGGCAGTGGAGACAGTGTCTTTACCGGTGGTACCACGTGGTATATTTTACTTCATTAGTAAAATATCAAATTGTAAGCATAAACTGTAAATTGCTGAAATATAAGAATATAAAATGCAGAATATCCTGGTTTAAAGAGCATCAAATAGAATAACAGGAGGCATAATAGAAATGGGATGAAGTGTAACAAACAGTGGTGCTGGGAAATTCGGTGTGATGGGAAGTCAAGAGGTGGTTCATTTCGCAGAGTGAGCGACTGCAGAGCTGTGTCAAGCGAATGACTCTCCCTCTATGCAGTATAAGTAAATGAATTAATAATCAAGGGAAAGTCTTTTAAAAATATGTTTCGGATGATAGCTTTAAGTGAGTTTGATCTCTTTTAGCCAGTGAAGTCTGGTCTCTAATTAGGTTTCTATTCTTACAGTGATGGATATGAGGTACTTTCTGAATCCATTTGACCTTCTCAGCCTGGGGAGCAAAATTATTTCCATACTTCTTAATTTCACGGGAGTTTTGCATTTGTTGCCACAGAGAACTCTCACAAACAGGGAGGAAAGTTTAAATGGTTGAGAGACCTGCTTAATTCTGTGCGCAGGTTTTATTGCGGCTTGTTTGCCTGTAGAGTTCTTCTCCACCCCGTACATCTGCTTCACTGTGTGCTCCATCTCTTTGGATTGGGCTCGATGGTTACTCACAGGGAGCCTCGGCACTTGCATAGATCTTCTGCATTTCTTAATTTCTTTTGGAAATACTCTATTCTCTCACCTTATTAATGTTAAAACAAAAAAAAAGAAGGGGGTTTTATTGCTAAAGGCAGCAGAATAGTGAACTTCTTGGAGGAGCACTGTGTCTTCCCCTGCGAGTGAAAGCTAAATTAGTTCTGAGGTGCTTTCACTCAGTGGAAGCATAATGAGAGACACCAGCCACCTCTTCGTTAATAACATGCCGGTCACATTGGGAGCGGCGTGCAGAGCCTGCTGCGAGAGCAGCACCACCACCAGAAGCAGGTAGGAAGCAAAAATAGGCTTAAGAGAAAGGGAAGACAGGTGGAGATCAGGGCTCTGGTCTTACAGGATGTAATGTTGTTTCTGTCTGATGAGCAAGAGTGACTCAGCCTGACTGGAAGGGCCAAGTCATCCCTAACTTGCAAATTGCCGCTGCCGTAACTTTGCAACAACAGAAATGCTGCAGCTCAGGAATTGGCAACAGTTTGGGGCTGAATAGTTTTTCTAAATATCTGTTTATTTTTGTTACCTGTTCATACATTAAGTGTTGGACTCGATGATCCGGTGAGGTCTCTTCCAACCTGGTTATTCTGTGATTCTGTGATTCATTTCCTCAACCAATCTAGGATGGTTTCCAGGTTGTACAGACCAGTTCCAGAGGTTTACGTGGGACACTGCTCTGTTTGCCAAACACGAGGTGCTGGAAGAACCTGAGCACGGTCTCTGTATTTATGAGGTACCCATAGTATTGCCGCTTTATTACTACCCAGAATTCATTCCTATGTGGAACTCTTAAGGCTTAAGTCTTACGTAGCAGCTGGGTACTAGTGCAAATGGTTGGTTCCTGCAGTTTCTTCTTTCCGTGTCTCCAAGCCAGACAAGCAGCAGAGTAAAAACCTCATAGCCATGACTTCAGTATTAATATTACACTTGTATGATAAACTCCAAGGAGATGTGGAATAAGGTAACCCTGGTGTTCTGCTGAACTGCAGCAAAAATATAAAACAGAGAACGACAAAGTGCTCCTGCTGGTACAAGGGCAGGAAAAGAATTCTTATTGTGTTGATCCTTCTGAAACATCAGCTGGCAAGAAGTCTCATGGCTACTTAACCAGAAGTCTTATTCCTTTGCTTGGGAATCTAGCGCTAGTTTTCTGGCTTGTTTTTTCTAGTTTCTGGGTTTAGCTGTTTCCGTTGAGAAATGACTGTGTTAGATCTTCGAAGGAAAGGGTCAGCTGGATCAGTTTACCAATACAGCCTGTGCTGTCGAAGATTACTTTTCACTTTTGTTTTCCCATGCTTCCATGGATATGTATGAATCTGTGTCATCAGTCTTCAAAATCTGTGACTGGCCCTCAGATTTTTGGATTTCTAGGTTAGTTGTCCAGTGTTACATGTGTAAGTTGAAAAAATAGGGTAAGTTCAGGAGAGCACTGTTCTTCGGATTCTGTAGTTTTGCTCAAAATCAGATGCTTCAAAGTGACCACTATCACTTCTATGGATATGGATTATTTGTTACAAAGTGTATTTTTCTAAACCATTCATTGACTCTGAAAGTTTAAATACTTAAAACACAAGAAGCAGAGACCACGACTTAATACAATGTCTGCATGTACAGTTACGCATGGCTGTGTCCTTCGTGAATCAAATGGTGATAATTCTAATTAGCAAACCAGCGTCTTGAATGTAGCTTTCTGAACTTGTTAGACCACGTCTAGCAGAGAGAAGAAATAGGTGTGGTTTATAACACTTTAACAATTTCTTTTTTTTTTAATATAGTCTTGGGTCAGCTTCTACAGAAAATGCAGAGACTGAGGAATGAGGTAGATTTGTTGTTATAAACAGCAGAAGCATCAGATAAAATGACATTCATTAGATTCATTTGGCTTCTGCTGTCTGAGAAAATAAATACGTGGTTCCTTGCACTGGCAAGTACATGTACACATTAAAGGATCCGTGTGGATCCTGCTCTGGCAAACCCATCGGTCAGTTGGGATTTGTCTTGGGTGCCTTCTGTGTCGTAGAATCATAGAATCACCAGGCTGGAAGAGACCCACCGGATCATCAAGTCCAACCATTCCTATCAAAACACTAAACCATGTCCCTCTGTTTGGATGTTTGTTATTGTGCAAAATCCTTAGCCCTATGTAGTTAAAAGAAGTTTGAGTAGTATGAAATTGAGGCATATAAATGGTTCTNGTACACATTAAAGGATCCGTGTGGATCCTGCTCTGGCAAACCCATCGGTCAGTTGGGATTTGTCTTGGGTGTCTTCAGTGTCTCGAGCAAATCTCATGAATGGGCAAGTTGCGGAGCAGCTGGTTTATAAATTCATCTTTATTTCTATTAAAAATATTTCTAAAATCACAACTCTAATAAAATAACGCCCTATTTTTGGATGTTTGTTGTTGTGCAAAGTCCTTAGCACTACATAGTTAAAAGAAGTTTGAGTAGTATGAAGATTCAGGGATGTAAATGGTTCCAGGCTGGAAGAGACCCACCGGATCATCAAGTCCAACCATTCCTATCAAAACACTAAACCATGTCCCTCTGTTTGGATGTTTGTTATTGTGCAAAATCCTTAGCCCTATGTAGTTAAAAGAAGTTTGAGTAGTATGAAATTGAGGCATATAAATGGTTCTAGAAGATCTGCTTCTTTCAGTCAGGTGTCCAAGTCATGCCAGTCTCTCAGTGCTGTCTGCTGTACTCAAATGCTTTCAGATGCTGGGAGTACTGATTTATATTTTGTGATCTCTGCATTAGCTTCTAACAACTTAAAAGCACGTTAGAGACCTAAACTGCCTATTACAGCACAGTGCCCTCAGCTGTCACCTTAAAGTACTATCGTCCATCTTAAAGACGTAGGAGCCTGAAGCTGGAATTTCTCCTGTGCAGAAATTCAGGAGGAGAAAAGCTGAAACTCAGCATTGCCTTCTGCTTGTAAATTAGAAGGAGAGAGTAGACAGTGTTGCTGATGTTGCTAGTAGGGGGTTGATCACTCAATGCAGGCTGCAGTGTCTGTAAAGAGTCTTGAATTCAAGCCTGATGAAAATACTACTCAAAGTACCTTGTTTAAATCTGTGGCATTTTATTTAAGCTCAACTTGTCCATATGACCCTACAGACCTTTCTGCAGTAAAATCTGTTCTGACCCCATCCCTCCCTTGAGCACACTCCTGTTAAAAGAAAATAAAAGCGGAGTCATGATTTCTGCTTCCCTGTGTGGTGTGAAAGCACAGGAAGGTTTAAAGTTTGTCGCAGAAGTCGTAGTGCTCTGAATCTACCAGATCTTTGTCTCTTTTTGAAACTGTTCCTCATCAACTAGAATTAACTCTTCGGTCTGTGATAAGGCAATGTAGATAGCCATCCAAAACCAGCTTTTCTGCCTAATTTCTTGCTTTTTTATCTTCGGCAGCTGTCTGTCATAGATTTCATGGCTATTGCCATAGATTAAACTGTAGATTCTGGCTTTACTTACAAAGAAATTAGTTATGAAAGCTTCTTATGTCTTGATTGCATCCGTATCAGCCACAGCCAACACTGCGAACACCGGGTTCTAAAATCATGAGTATTTAGCCCGGGAAAGTTGGTTGTGGGTTTGTTTTTTTTCTGATTGAGAGCTCTGCAGATGCAGATGTCCTGTTTGAATCTACCTCCAGTCTATTAGAGCCCTAAAGAAAACAGGGTTTTGATTTAAAATTTCAAGGCAATTACTAAGTTTAGTCTGCTAACTTTGATGCTGTTTAATGCTGCTGAGTCTCTATCCATCTGTGGGAGTGACAACTGCTGTGGATTTGAGGGAAGGGGCGCTCCCTTAGAGCAGACTGGGGACAAAGGCTCTTGCTGGTGGCATCCACAGTAGTAGCATGAGAATAAAAAGACTGCAGTGTAATGTATTCTTGATGCTGAAAAAGTAAAAGTTTCATTAGCATGTGGGAGAAATTTGTTGAAGGTGAAGTTGGAGGAATTGGTAAGTTCTGCAGGCTAAATTGTTCCGTATCAAGGACCTTAATAATTTTGTAGAGGATTTTTCAGCCTGACTGATGGGGTTTGGTGCTTTGATTATAGGGTGCCCAAGCAGGGGAGAGAGTAAATTTGTAGAATTTTAAGTGTCTTTCATTCTGAATTATTAACCATTTGGCACCGGTTAGATATTCAACAGTACAGGCATGAAAAAATAACATGTTCTGTTAGGAAAACCTCAGTGACAGATCAGTCTAGGTAGCATCTTGGCTGTGTTTCAGATATCAGCATTGAATACTTTATTGACTTAGATAATACATGAATACCACATTCCCTTCCTCTACTCTCCCCCATAAAAGTCCACTTCATTTTACATGGATAAAATATGTAATAGGAGTGTCTTTAGGGTGATATTAAAGATAGAACAATACCAAGCCATCAGAGTGGAGGAAACCTAAAATATTTCTCCTTTTTTTTTTTTTTTCCCTTTTCTGTGTTATGCTTTGTGCTGTCATTTTTTAATGTATCTTGCATGCATAGAGCAGCGTGGAATGTGCAGTGTTGAGGGCGTCGGCGTTAGGACATGCAAAGTGTCTAATGCTTAATGTTTTCTCCTTAATGTATGCAATATAAATACCTGTGAGCAGACTGAGCATCTAATAAAGGTGACCACAGGTTAGACTTCTGTAATCCAGTAACACGATGGGCAAGTTTTGTGATTATACGGTTAAAGGAACAATGTAATATATTTCTTATTATGTGTAGGCCAAATTCATGCTAACAAGTTGTATTAGTTATGTAGAAATTACAGACGTGGGGGAAAGGAAAAGCACAACAAATTACAGTATGTCTGTGTATTCATACTTGCATTATAATGTTGATAGAGAAGAAAAACAAACAGGAGGGAGCTGGAAAAGTGGGTTTAGATTCTGCTTCCAGCGTGACAACTTTATGTTGTGTTTACAACACTTCAGGGAAGAGCCGCGTCGTACTCGCCTTTGTGTGCTCTTCATCATTTTTCACCACGGTCTCTGATAAAATTTTTATATTGAGAGTTTCTGTCATTTCATGCGTTCTAGAAACAGGGAAAAGCCTGTCTCTTTACCTTTGTGGGGACTAAATGCATCAGCATATCGTGGCACCGCACACTTGATCAAACATAGGAAGTAGGTGCCTTGCCAGACAACTTCCAGCTTGCAGAATTATTTTGAGAACCAAACATGTGTTTGACTGTACCCATACTGGCAAAACCAGAACTGAGTGAGATTGGAAATCTACATTTTTAACATTGTAAATATAATATAAAGCAAAAATATACAATAGTGTTGTTAACAGAGCATAAGGAAGAAATAACTAAACGTGTTAGGCTCAGTTTTACTTGTCATGATAGAATTTGAATGTTTGAGAATTCAGATACCTCTTTAAAATACTGCCTTTTTCCAAGTGTCGCTGTCTCAGTAGAGCCTGCAACGGTGGCATGCAAATGCACACCACTCCTAGTTATTGTGCTTACCTCAGCTTGCAGAACTGGCAGAGCACAAAGGATGCTGCGATGGCACGTCAGGGTGTAAAACTGAAGCTGTTGTTGAACCAGGAGTTATGGTAATTTATCTCCATTAAAACGTTTGGGGTGGAAAGTTGGAGTCTGCGTTGGAAGGATGAAAAGACAAACAGGTAGCGAAAGGAATAATTTGGATATTTCTGAGAAATTGGATTGGGCTCAGATTTTATTTGTCCAGCCAGCTTTAAGGAGCAGCTGTTGAAGAAGCGCCCGTTGTTCCAAAGGAAGGTTAAATACTTTGTGGGTGCATTGGACATAAAGGGTTAGCGGTGATCACGAACCAACCGTGCCAGCTGCGCAGCGTGGTGACAGTGGTTGATGGTTGCTTTCCTGCACCAAGCCAG
>WAAB01004136.1:143718-305203 GCA_013389865.1 Piaya cayana | reverse complement strand
AAAAAAAAAAAAAAAAAAGGAAATGTAAAACCCACCGGCATCGTTATATGGGAAAACAACCCACGCTTTTTTTCTTTTTTCTTTTTTTCTTTTTTTTGGTTATAAGCTTTGGAATTGTAGTTAGTCTATTTTTTTGAAATTGGTTTGTTATTAACTTTTTTTTTTTTTATTATTTAAATTCATTTTCATTGTTCATCTTCAAAGCTTACAATCTGAAGGTGTCCATTCCTACGCTAGCTAGACCACTGTCCTTAGGGCAGCCGGGGTCCCGGGGCCCCTCCGCCGGGCTCGCCGGTCCATCTGACTTTTGGCTAAGATCCGTGTCAGACTCCTCCGAATAGTCGTCTGTTGGCATCGAGGGCTGAACCCCTGAGGTGCTGCATGAACTTGAGGTAACCGTTGAAGATGAGGAGAGAGGAGGGAAAGGCGGCGGCGGCGGCTTCCCCGTTGGGGCGCGGGGGGCTGTNGGGGAAGCCGGGGGTGGCCTGGGGGGCGGGGGGCTGTCGTTTGAGTGAGCGGCCGACTGCGAGGTAGATGCGGTGCTGGGGTCGGGGGGGCAGGCAGAGTGAGGTAATAGACTGGGGTGCTCTTTGGCGTTTCTTGCTGCTCTTGTGATTGTTCGGTGTTTGTGCGGGGCTGACTCGAGATGCTGACTGAGGGCTTCGTCCCCACACACCGTGCTCTCGCACGCCACGCACTGGTACGAGCCGCTGCCCTGGCCGCTGCCGGTGGGCACGTGAAGCACCATCTCTTGCAGGTTCGCCATGGACTGGCCGAAGAAGCAGAGGGACTTCAGGTGGTCGCTGGCCGCCTCCTGGTCGCCGAAGCCCGCCTGGCACTTGCGGCAGACCAGCTTGTACTGCACCTTCGGGACGATGAAGGGGTCGCAGAGGGAGTCCGCGCCCTTGCCTTCCGCTTCGGGCTCTTCTTGGGGTTTGGGCAGGAGGGGGGACACCTCGCGGGGTGCGTTCTTCTGCTCTTCTTGCTTGGGGGGTTCTTTGGCAGGGTCTTTGTCCGGGGTGGCAGCCCCCGCGGGGACGGGGGTTTGGCTTCCTTTGGGCTGCTGCGCTTTCTGCTGCGGCGGCTGCTGCTGCTGCTGTTGCACCTGCCGCTGCTGCTGCTGCTGCTGCTGCAATGCCTCCTGCAGACTCTGCTGGTATTGCTGGTACTGCTGCAGCAGGGAGCCGGGGGACAGCCCCAGCAGCGCCTGCGACAGCGCGGGGCTGTAGGGGAAGAGCCCCTCCATCCCGTACATGGGCTGCAGGTACCCGCTCTGCAGGGCGCCGGGGATCTGCGGGGCGTAGTAGGGGGAAAAGCCGGGGACGAAGTAGGGAAGGAACTGGCTCGTCAACAAGGTGGTGGGGTCCGAATTGAGGGCGGCCTGCAGCGCCTGGAGCTGGGTGGGCTCCACCGCGTACTCCATGGTGGGCAGCGGGGCCGTGAGGGCGCCCGCCGGTGTCTCCCCCTTCTCCTTCTTGGGCCCTGGCAGGGGCTCTCCCTTCCCCTTGGGTGCCTTCTCCTTCTCTTTTGCCTTCTCGCTCTCCTTCTCCTTGCGCTGTGGCGGGGGCGGCTGCTGCGGCTGCGGGGTCGTCGCCGGCGGCTGCTGCGGGGCCACGGCCGCTGTGGCTTGTGCCGGGGTGGGCGAGCTCAGCGCGGCCGGGGGCTGTTTATTTGGTAATCCAGAGGTGGGGAGGCCGGGCGAAGGGACGCTTGTGCTGGGCAGGCCCATCAGGTTGGGTTTGGGAGAAGTTAAAGCTGCAAGAGGAGGACAGAGAGGTGAGGAGTCGCTTGGCAGGCAGAAAGCACAAGGCAAGGTGACCCCAGGCCACCCTGCAACAGCCCCTGCATCACCACGTCCTCTGCACAAGGGCAGTGGCCAACCTGAGCTCAAACAGCGTGGGTCAGAAAGCCCATCCAGCACTCCTGCTCCCTCGAGGACGACCACTCATATCCCCGCTCCCCCAGGCCCCACGCCATGGGGATTTGCCTTGTCAGCCCCCATCACCCGGCTACACTGCCCAGCAGCAACGAACATGGTGTCTCTGCCGGGGACACCCACCAGCCTCTCGGTACGCTCAGCACAGCTCTTGTTTTACTGACCCCTCTGAAATTCCTGAATAACTAACAGCTGATGTCAGGGACAGGCACTAACCCGTCCTTTAGCCAAAGGAGGGAAGTGCTATGTCCAATGGCCGCAATGCTACCTACGTACTGTCAATCTCGTTAAAATCTCCACAGATTAGAAAGCCTTGGTCATGGCAACCGCAGAGTTGACTGAACAGGCTAAATCTATGTTTCTTTGTCCTTATTAGGTTGATGTCTACAAATCCACAAACCTCTGATGCAAGCCCTTCCTTCCTTCCAATGCAAGAGGCTTTGGGTGCCCGACTTCTGAGTAATTTCAGAGTTCATGCGGTATTCAGACATCACCGCAGGGCATGAACGTTGCGTTCTGGGTGGAATTAAGAGCATTGTGATGCTTCCTCACAAAGGAGATGGATTAACGATGGAATGTGAAGTCTGCTCATCTTCCCAACAGCTGGAAGAGCCAGCAATAACACAGTCCTGCCGTACCAATTTCTACTCTCACAGCAGGTAGCAGTCAGGACCAAGAGGAGCGTGGCTCCTGGAGTCACCTCCATTAGTGACATCCACTGCTTTGGCAAACGTGCTCCTAGAAAGGAACGCTTTGCTTGGGAAGTCAATGCTACTGGAGGAAAATAAAAATCAAACAAAGCTCTAACATTCTACACTGCCCTACATAGTCCGTAGCCCCAGAGCCAGGAACCTGCTGCTGGATCCACCCCTGTCACAAACCTGTTCAACAAAATCTAGCCTATAATTAACAAAGCCCCAATCCTTAGAGCTGCAACAGTAATGGTCTGAAGAGCTGCAGAACTTAAGAGCTGTGGAGGGACAGCAGCCTTTTATTTTAGGTTGTGCCTCTTCTGTGATACATTCAGTGCCAGAGGACAAACTGCCGCTTTTGGGGATAATCTGAGACATGATTGCAGCTTAAAGTCTTTTCCAAGGAAGCCAGCAGGGAAATCTCTGTGCACAGAGTGTGGTGATTCCTGGCAGGGGAATCCAGCTGCTATGCGGCTCCTTTGCCTTGTGAATGGGTTGTAAAAAGAACACAAAACACAGCTAGGGGCCGGGGAGCTTCAGCTGCCCTGTTTATCCTGGTGAGATCTCAAACCATCATACTTGATTCTGAGGAACAAGTGTAGGTACCCTCAACCATCCCATCCCTGCCACTAGCAGGCAGCCCAATACTCAGGTCCTTGGCGAGGGCAGATGGCAGGACCTGGGGGCAGAGGCTGCTGGAGGGAGCAAAAGATGCAAAGTCTGTGCAAAGACACAGATGCTCCTCAGGCTTCTGGATGCTAAGCCCAGTCGGCTGCCTACACAGTCACATCACAAGAGCCTGTCACTTCACTATGCTCTGTAAGGTTGCTGTAGCTCAGAAGGAATCTATACTTCTCTTGCAGAATTGTGCTCTGAGTAGTAGCTGGTGGCTATGGGGAGCACAGCACACTCCAAGCCCTGGCTGCGCTCCACCCTGGTACAAACAGTTCAATCTACAGTGCTGCATTCACCCACTGATGCTGGAAGCCTGCACCTCGTGCTGGCCTCCTGAGCGCTGACAGAGCCACCGTGGCTCTACAGAGACCAGCCTGGTGAAGGAGTTTTGGGAGGAGGGCAGCCAAGAGCAGGGGGGATTCAGCAGTTGCTAATGCAAAAGCCCTTCTGAACTTTGCATCTGCTCCTCGTGTGGTATTGAGACAATAGCGATTGGTGATGGTATGGAGTGTATGAAGGGAGCCTCCATGCAACAGCCGTACAGATTTCAGATAAGGGCACGCTATGGATAGATGCCATTGAAACTGATGTTCCCTAGCTGAACAGTCCCTGAGAGGTTCAAGCACAGGAGCAGTGGCTAATTCATAACATTCCTGGATGCACAGCCTTATCTGCTTCGACAGGCTTTGAGCTGAGATGGCCTGACCTTTGGAGCTTTATCTAAAGGCCACAAATAGTCTGTTTGACTTTCTAAATAGCTTAGTCCTGTCTAGGCAGACACTGATTGCTTTTAACATTCATGGTACGTAGCCCCATCTCCCCAGGACACACACTGGGCTTTGGAGAAAAATAAAGGCAACAATACAGATTGAAGTGCAAAGAAGTCGTTTTAGATCTTGCTATAAATTTGGGGTATTAAGTAAACAGCACAGAGCTACCTGCGACAGGCTGGCACTGTAATTCGCCAAAGAGATCCTCTTGGCCTCTGAAATGAGATCTTTGGTAAGAACAGAAATACTGCACGAAAAAGCCCTGGCGTGCAGAGATGCCCTTCAGACACGGTGCTACGATAACTCAAGAAGCAGGAATGGGCAAAAGCCACGAACAGAAGAATCTCTAACAGCAACTGTTCTTAAAAATGGTTTCATTACAACAACCTATCCTACAACTACAGTCAAGAATGATTATACTTTTGCTTTGGGGGTCATGGGAAGAGTTCTGTAACTATGCAAAAAGGCCTTACAAAGGCCGTAACTCCCAGCAGAAAGCTCTTCCAGGTTCCAGAAAAACTGACTCTGATCTTCTTCGCTCTCTGATAGGACCTTCTGACACGAACATCAGCAACTGCACTACAAGGTAATCCCCTCTGCTACTCACATGGAATACAGCATCTTGATCTAAAAGAGGAGATCATCTTTGGAAGGGCTAGAATTCAACAAATACAGCAAGACTTCGCTCTTTTTCATTTGACAACAGAAGATATTTCAGAGACGAGCAGTAATGGAGAAAAACATAAACACAGCCACTTCTAAGGGGAGAGGATGATGCCTGTTATGCATCTCCAGTGTTCTCCTTAGGGTGTTAAACCCAGTGTCTCTGCAACCACACACAAACTTCAGGCACTAGTGATGTGATTTACAGTATGCAGCTCTGCAGACAGTTCCCCTTGCAAATGTCAGATGAGCTGTTAAAAGTTCCACGTAACTGCCTGCACCAGCTACTACCCTTTATTGCAAGCCTTTGATTTGCTTATCCAAGGACTTGCCTCCTGGATGACAAATGAAGATGGCAATTTTATTAATTTGATGCAACCATGTTACCCGGCAGCATCTGCACTGATTTTTTCAATCTGTTGAAAAAGGAACTTCAGAGCCAGCCTACTGGATAAAAGCATGAGAAAGTCTTTTTGGAGACTCATAGCACTTTAGATCCTGATTAAGAAGCCAGGAAGATGCTCAGATCCTATTTAGGCTTCACATTGTGGATTACAACTCATGATTAGACAATTATTTCAGTTATTATAAGGGAAAGTTACTGCTCTTGGGCTCTAATAGTAGTTGACCTCTGCTGCTGCAATGCCAAATCCAGAGGTGTGCAGAGGCATATGGTGTAACCATACCACGTGGTACGGTGTCACGGGTTTTCCAGCCAGAGACACACTCAGCCTGTTGTCAAGATAAGACGCTCAAATCAAACCTCGGGATACCTCTATAAATGTAGCCTAACCCTGGTGAAAATCAACTTGAACAGGGATCATCAGAAGCAAACAGTGAAGTCTGCCAAGCGAAAGCCAGTCTCCTAGAGAACAGCAACCCCTCTGTCATGAGTGGCAATGCAGACACAGGCATGCCTCTGGGATGCCAGAGACGCACCAAGAGTGAAATAATCCCTTTGAATCAAGTTTTCTAGGTCACTGCTAGTCTGCTGAGCAGTATCTTTCACTGCCAGTGTTTGCTACACATCTTACGCTTCCCACTCATTCACCAGGTACAAGGGAAAGGAGCATCCTCAAAACCTGAATTCTAATAGGTGGGATTAGGCCACCCAAACATCTTTGCCAAATTTCACTTTTATGTAGGACTGTTAAGAAAAATCTTACTAAAATACAAAGTAGATTTGTCCCAAGGCTACACTGTTGTTTGTTGAGAAGGTACTTTCTGGTTGTGCCCAGCCACTTCTCAAAACCCAACCCACAGCTGCACTGGGATTTGTCCTGGAGGTTACCATAAGGATGTTATGTAAACATGTTCCAGGCTTCTGTCACCAGCGCTACCAGGCCCATCACACTTTCCCCTAGAAACATTTCAGAATTATTGAAAAGCTAGGATGGCATTACATAAACTGAGTTTAATAACAAAAGGAAAGGCATAATGAACAATGCATTCAGCACATTAGTGCTTTTGATGTGCTGTTTGATAAATCCTCTATTTTCCATTTCCTTGAAGGTTCTTCAGAATTTTCAGTCTGTGCTAACGAAACAGATAAGCAGTGTGTCTACATCTTGCTCTGTTTCAGACTTTGTTAGAAAAGCCAAGTCCAGGAATTAAAGATAAAATACCTATGGCTTATTCAACACCAAGTAGATGTGCTTAACTAAAGGGCCAGGTATCCTATTATCAGTTATTCTCAAGGCAACATCTGCTCGCAATAAAGAAGCGTCAAGTTAAGCTTGTCTCAGAGCAGCGTGATAACATCCGTACCCACCTGTGTTTGATGGAGTGAAGCCTGGTAAGGATGGGCTGTTGAGGCCTGGGAGCAAGACTGGAGGGATGCCCTGTAGTGCTGGGTATGCAGCAGGAAGGTTAAGAGCTTGCAGAGGGGTGTTATCGAACATGCCCTGCTGCTGAGCTGCCAGACCAAGAACCTCATTGGCTTTTTTGATCCGGTCCAGCTCCTGCTGAGCCATCAACTGACGTACAGTAGCTGGGTCAAAATACTCCTTTTCCTTATCCAACTGGCTTCCAATGGTTTCTTTAACTTTGGAGATATGCTGTTGAGAGAAGATATGGTCACGTACAGACAGCCGAGCGCTGTACTTGATGCCACACAAAGTGCACTCTGTTTTGGGTCCCTCGTAACTTGTTTGGTTAATACCAAAATGCTTGGCCATGCTGAGTTTGGACTTCTTCTCCTTTGCCCTAGCATTCTGGAACCAGACCTGAACAACTCTCTTTGGCAGTCCAATGTCATTGCCCAGGACCTCACACTCCAGCATGGTAGGTGTCCTGTAGTCATTAAAGCATGACTTAAGAACTTTTAGCTGGAGATTAGTCATCTGAGTGCGAAAGCGTTTCTGTCCGGGCCGGTCCCCGCTCTCTCCAGACTTGCTGGCTGAACCGCTTGCACCAGGGCTGGGTGAGCAGGGGTCTGCAAGGCTGGATGTTTCGCTATAGTCCACAGTACCTTCATTATCGTACTCTTTGCTGTAAAAGCTGGGAGCTGGGCTGACCAGGCCAGAAGACAGCCGATCTTCATATTCAGACATTGCTATCATGGCAGCTTTTGTCAGACCTTCACTGGGTCCCGATGCTGATTTGGTTTCGGTTGCAATCCCTGTTGCGCTGTCGTTGTCTGCGTTCCCTTCATCTCCTGTTGTAGTGTCTGTGATTGCAGTGTTGACAGAAGAGCAGTCATCGTTGTCCAGCTTTGTTTGGTCAAAGCTCAGATTGACCGAGGACATTGAGGGACTCTCGAAGTCTTCAATCCCTTCCACCTTAATGGAGGACGGACTCAGCAGAGTTCGAGGTGACAGTTCCATGCTCTTGTTCACTGGGGAGAGAGGAACACTCTGTCCATCACTGCTAGTTGGTGGCATGTGGGAAAAGCTTGCTCCATCAAAGATGTCTCCTTTCATTTGGAGTCCCCCATCACAATCTAAGAGCATAGCAGACAAGGTCAAGTTGTATCCAGCCCTCTTGGCCTCATGCCAGTGACGGGATCGGATGTGAGCTTCAAGAGCTGTCTTTGCTTTAAAGAGAGCTCGGCAGAAGGGACACCGTCTGTGAGCTTGGGCAGGCCCCACAGCTCTGAACTGCCCCTTCCTTTCCCGTGCACGGGTGTTCTGAAACCAAACTTGAACCACGCGTTTCTTCAAGCCCACTTCATGTGCAATGTGATCCAACATTTTCCGTGTTGGGTTGGAGTCGAGCAAGTATTTCTGATAAAGAATTTCCAGCTGCTCGGGGGTAATGGTTGTCCTAAGACGTTTATCCCTTTGTGGTTCTTCTCCTCCAGTCCCACTGTCATTTTCGCCAGGGCTTGCGCTGGCCTTTTCCTCCAGCTTTCTCTTTAGTGTGTTCATTGTGGATGTCGGAGTTGACGGCGAAGTGGCTGAGCTTGCTGGAATCTGTGGTAACGTTCCAGATAGCAGCTGGCTCGCAAGTAGTGGATTACTGGGATCAAAAAGCATGAACGGCATATCCAGCGTTCTGTCCAGGAAGGGAGGGTGGATAAACTGGTTCTGTGCACTCAGAAAATGAAGCTGTTGATGCTCCTGCCAATGCTCGAAGGAAGGAAACGCCAGCTTACACTGGTCACACTGGTATGGGATTAGCTGAGGAGGTAGGTTTGCCAGCTGCTGAGGGGTGGATGTGTGAATGGGTTTGAGGGAGAGATGTGAGAGCTGAGAAGGACTTGGACTTGACTGTGACAAGGAGCACTGAGGGGCCTGAGGAGGGGGAGGCGGCTGTTGCAATGAGGAGGGGGAGGATAACTGTGAAATCTTTTGGTGTGCTGAACTTGTCTTTTGTTCTCCTTGGTCCTGTTGCTGCTGAGACTCTTGCTTTGGTTGCACTTGCTTCTCTTGAGTTTGGTTTTGCTGTGTACTTGGAGGTTCAGACTGCTTTGGTTTCTCATCTGTAGCTTCTACTTTAGAATTAGAGGTGGAGGAATCTTCTGTCTCTGCTGTGAGCTGCAGAAAAGCTGAGGAGGTTGCATTGGCTGAGGACGTAGGCGTGCTGTAAGCTTGCGAGGGCATTGGTGTGCTGCAGGAGGAGCTGGTTGGAGTCAAGATCTCCATTGCATCCATAGAGTCTTCATTCTGGCTATCATCTTGTCCATCCTCATCCTCATCTTTGTAACAAAGCTTTTTCTGGTGTTTAATGAGATCAAATATGCGCTGAAAGACTAGACTGCACTTTTTGCACTGGTAGTTCAAGTTGCTCGTTCTAATGTATCTGTCATTCGTAAGCTCCCGTCGCTCCCCGTCTTTGCCTTCTCCCTGATTCTCGTAGTTTTTCCTAGCTTTTTGACGGGCATTCTGGAACCACACCACAATAACACGTGTTGGGAGGTTGAGCAAGTTAGAAAGCTGCTCAAATTCATCATCCTTTGGATACGCGTTGGCATCAAAGAAGTCCTGCAGGACTCTGAGCTGGTAGTCAGTAAAGCGCGTCCGGGAGGACCGTTTGCTTCCCCAGTACTCTTGCTTTTGAGGTTCTGGAGAAGGAGGCCTCGAGTCTATCTTCAGTTCTTCCAGGCTGGTAATGGGAGGATTACTGAAGTTGTATGGGGAATCCTTGTTGCGCTGGCGTTCTTTGAAAAGAGTGTTTCTGAACCAGTGCTTGATCACTTTCTGGGGCAATCCAGATTTGTCCGCCATCTCTTTGATCTGTTCCTCACTTGGGGAGTTGTTAATATCAAAATACTGCCGAAGGACTCTGAGTTGGTCGTCAGTGATCCGTGTCCGCGGCCTCTTGTTCTGCTGCTGCTGGAGAAGGCTAGGGTTGAGTTGATGCTGGTACAACTGGGCCAAGTCGGCAGGCAGAGGGTCCACGGGACCCAGCTGGGGCGGCAGCTGAGCAGGTAACGTTTGCAGTGGCATGGTTTGCATCATAAGTGGTGAAAAGATGGGGAGCTCCATCGGCATGGAGAGCTGGGTGAGCGGCACAGACGGCTGGGCTGGTGCGATTGTAGGAGAGGTAATTGGCGGAGCAGAAGTAGGAATGGTAGGAGTAGAAGCCGGCTGAGGAGGTGCCGCCGGGAGCGGAGGTGGGGGTGGCGGAGGTGGGGGCGGTGGCTCTGGGGTCTGAGGCCGTAGCGGGTACAGCTTGTCATAGTGTTCTCTGTATTGTTTGGCAAATCTCTCTAACTGCTTAAAGGGAAAATAATGTTGGTGAACGTGCTCTTGGTGGCTCTTCAGGATGAGGATGTTTGAGAAGAACTTGCCACACGTATCGCACTCAAGCTTTTCCAAGTTCTCACCTTGCTCTGTCTTCCCATTTTTCTTCTGCACCTTCTGCTTGTTCTCGTTATACTGAATGACGAGTTCAAAGCCGAAGTTTTCCAGCAAGGCTTTTGTGGCATTCCCTCTTGCGTCAGAGGCAATACGAGGAGGCAGTATGGAGGGCTCCAAACTACTGCCTGCTACAAAGTCCTTTTTCTCTTTGGGCTTTAAGTTATCAGGCAGAGGCTCCTTAGATGCTAGATTATTTTCCCCCCTCTCTGCACCTTCCCTTTCCCGCGGGGTTTCTTTTTCTTTCTCCTTCACTATGGGTTTATTCTTCTTCTCAGCATGCTGGCTCTGCTGTATAAGGACGGAATGAGGTTGTGACAAGGACAGCTGACCTTGTTGCTGCTGTAAGAGCTGGGGATGGCTCTGTTGAGGGAGCTGAACTTGAGCCTTCAAGTCCTCCAGCAAACTCGGACCCGTACCAGTCAATGTCAGCGCACCACTGGTGACAGGCAAACTGACTTCTTGATTGAGCTGGAACTCGGCACTAGGGATGTAGAAAGGAAACAAAAGATGCTGCTGTTGCTGAAGCTGCAGAAGGGTCTCAGTGGTCATCGGAAAGTGTGGCAAAAGTGCTGGGTTGAAGAGCTGAGACTGCAGGAGAGCAGCTTGCTGCTGCAGTTCTTGTTGTAGATGAGCCTGGACTTGGGCCTGTGCCTGTGCCAAGGTCTGAGCTTGCTGCTGTTGCTGCTGTTGCTGCTGCTGCTGCTGCTGTTGCTGCTGCTGCCTGGACGCAATCATGTCTGCCAGCTTTTTGCGGTTCACCTCTTTGGGTTCCGAAGGGGAGGAAATAGTAGTGCTTACAGGGTTACCTAAAGGAGGAATTCCCACGTTGTCGCTGGATACCTGGTTGAGCAGGCCGGGAATGGGAGCTGCGCCCGAATTACTGGTGTTGGTGGTTGTGAAAGTATTACTGTTGCTAGCACTGACTGGACTGGGAGTGGATGAACCCAAAGAAAGGCTGCTGCTGCTGCTGTTGCCAGCTCCATTGCTACTGCTGCTGCCCCCAGCCGCCTCCAGCTTGGCGGCGCGAGCCTTGGTTTGGTGCAGGACAGACCTCATGTGGATCTCCAAGGTTGAGCTCTGACTGTAGGCCACGTTGCAGGTGTTACACTTAAAAGGTTTGTTGTCTGGGCTGCTGGTAGGTTCGGGCTGCCCAGTAGCGGACTCTTGGAGGGCTCTTTTCAGTTTGTGCAGATGAGAAACTGAATTGTAATGGACCAGGAGAATGTTCTTTTGAGTGAAAGACTCCTTGCAGACGGTGCACTTGTAAGGGCGAGACGGATCTAGAAATTTCTCCATAGTGAAGTTAGGGCCCTTCCTGAAGGGTAAGGCCCTTTTTGGTTCTGAGCCGGAGTCCTCTTGCACCGACCCCGAATCACTACCTGTTGGGCTCTGTTTGTCTTCCAAATCGCTCTCCTCCTCCTTGTCTTCCTCAACTATTATAGTGTGGTCTTCCGCAAGCGAAGGATCGCCCATAGCAAGGAGGTCCCCATTGACCAAGAGACCACCGTAGAGCTGCTGGATGTCAGCCTCGCTCAGCTCCAGGTGGCTGGTTTCCAGGTGCTTCTTCAGGGCCTGGAAAGTTCGGAAGCTGCGTTGGCAGAGGCAGCACATTGTGGCCGCCCGGATGACGTGGTACTGGGAATGGAGCTGCAGCTTCTCAATGGTTTTGAATGCAAGGCTGCACTGGTTACAACGGTACTTGTAGACGTGGCGATCGGACACCGGCAGTTGAGGCCGCTTTGCGTGAACTTCATTGAAATGTGTCTGAAGAGCTGCCGAGCTCTTGAACACCTGGTTGCAGCCCTTCTTCCAGCACAGGAAGCCAGAATCCTCCCTGGCAGAGCTCTGATCGGCTGGAACGGGCTTGGGATCTCCACTGTGCTCTGCACTTTCTGATGGCAAAAGACTTTTTCCCGAGTCCTCAGAGATCTCTGTGAAAACAAACCAGAACAAACCTGAAAATTACACCAGCAGACAAGGGCAGATCAACACCCTCCTTTTGTCCCTAATATGTCCGCGTTTTTTTTAATCTGCAAGATGAGAGGTATTCCTACCAGTTCTCCTCTATCTTCATTCATTTATTTTAATACCAACCCATTACCCTTATCATGGATCATTGCATAAACCTACACAATTTACTTTCTTGCCAATCTTGAATATCCGGAAACTATTCATACATGTTCCCTTAGCACATCTGTCACCTTTAATTCCTCCTTTTAAGTGAAGGCCATTCAGCCACCTATCTGTCTTTGCTGTTTTTCTTTGATGTTCTGTCTATCTTCCAATAAGAAGGTTCATCAAACTGAATGTCGTGTTTGAATCTTGGTCCTATTAAAGCTAAAAACAACAAGAATAAAATTCAGGTCTTGGTGGCAGCAGCTCAAAGAGTGCTGTTTGAGGGAGAATGGGAGAAGGAACAAGGACTCGGTGCACTGCTACTTCTCCAGGGTCTAAGAGCACAGTCCTGCTGGAAAAGACAGTGTGATATGGGTAAAGGACAAAAAGGAATCCCGTGGCCCAGGGCAGCATGAGCTACCCGAGCTGGGCCAGTGCTGTCCCACCAGTATCACTGCCCTGGGGACGTCTGCCTGAAAAGACGGCTGTCTTCATTCCCAGATTCCTTACAGACCTTCCACGAGGTCATGGAAGGAAGACTGGCACTGCTTCCCTGCCAGTTTTGAGATCAGATACTTCAGTCCACACAGAATGATGTTTTTTGGATGCTCTCACATCACACTGCAAAGCCAGGACTAAATAGCCATTGATTTACAGTCATGCTTTTGTAACACAGCAAAGCAGTGAAATAGGTTGAGGAGATTTGGGCTGGATAAGGACTGCAGCAGCTCAAAGCTCCCCGAACTGTATGTCTAGCCCATATACTTGATCTGTGTTGGCAGCAGAGCAAGTACAGAAGAGGTGGTAGCACAGTCCATGGTCAGTAGCTTCAACCTTCAGTGTTCCTCTATGAATCTCAGCCCTCTGCCTCCTCTGCTTTTCACTGCTCACATGAGGTCTTCTCCTTTGCAAGGGTACACCACCATTTCCACCTGAATCACCATGGTGGGCTCCTTAGCTCTGAGCCGCCCTGCTCTGCCCTGCCATGGGCACACGCGGTGCACCAGCCTGTTTGTGGTGTAGATGAAGGGAGACAGTTCTGTTGGGCACTGTCTGACTGTGGTTCTCAGGAGACAGCTGGGTGGAGGTGTCCCCATACAGAGCGCCTGACCAGGTGCTGGGAGCTGCGGGAGTGGTGGGACCCACGGAACTCATTGACCTGCACTCACCAGGCTGCTTCCCCAGCTCCTCTGTGGCAGAGTTCCCATCCTTCTCTGGAGTGGCTGCCGGGAGAAACATGCTGCTGGGCATCATCACCTCAGGTGTTGTCACCTGGAGACAGGGAGGGGAGGATGTAGGGAGGAGAAAAACACAGGAACATATTTTAAACACCTTCAGTGGCAAAATTAGACACCAGTATTGTAAAGTCAGACGCGTCACTGTTCATAGCTCACTGAAGACTCATGTTTATTAGACAAAGCTCACATCAGTCAAAAGTGTTTCTACAGTTACATTCTGGACATAATTAGCAGTGCACACTTGAAGAATAATCTTATTATTAATATTTTTTCCTTTATGTAGAATTCAGACTTTGATCACTGACAATGTTTTGTCATGGGCTGTGAAACTTCTTGTGCAACCAATTAGGTAGATAAGTTGAAAGGCCCACCTTAAGCTGCTGAAAACATAATAAGGCCCCTAATTAAATCATACCTCGTAAAGTACACTGTAATCTTGAACTAGGGAGCATTGCAGCACTGTTTTCAAAGTGTATCGATGCAGGAAAAGGAGGGGCATGAGAAAGAAAAGTACAAATAAGGAGAGAGGTGACAAAGGGAAGGATGAATAAGGAAAGACTAAAAAGACAGCAAATTGTGAAATGAAAAGCTTTCGGTAACTCTTTCCTTGCTATGACTGATGTATCACCTTCACCTCGAGAACCTGCACCATCCTAACCAGTGCAGTGCTCGAACACCAACATTTTGAAAGAGATGAGAGTTTGCTTGCTTCAACTAGAGACGCCCTTTGAGTCACACGCACACACTCATCTTTTTCTGGAAAACTGTGTTTCTTTGGGTGAAGCCAGTCACAAAGAGAACAAACATGAACTACCTGCGGTTTGCATGTGGCTGGCATCAGACACAAGACAACAAATACCCTTCTAAACATTCAGAGCCAGTACCTCACACCACTTGAAAAGCTGCCCCACAGCTCTTCTCCCCCGGAGCAGAAACTGGAAAGTCAGACCCATATCACCATCTCTCACTCCAGAGCACTGCCGCCAGCGCTGGCTGGATGCCTGTGGCAAGTGAAAACACCTCTAGAGCTCTGAGCAGCTGCATCCTTCACCCACTGACACTCAGGGAGCGCTTCCCTTCCACCAGAGCTGTGGTACTTGAAGGAACAGAAACCACCACTGGCTTGAAATGCTTGTGGAGCTTGTGCTGCCAGCCTCTGTTGGGCAAGTGAGGCATAAACATTCCCAGACAGGTGTGTTTCCTAACAAAACAAGTCTCTCCATCCTTCTGTCAGATAATAAGAGGACATTTGAACCTTGGATTTCAGAAGAGAGAGACTGAGGCTGTTATCTGCATGCCGTGTACCTTGCTTTCTGCAATGTCAAGGACCTCAAGGCTCCGACCGAACTGCGTGAGGTATTAGCAAATCTGTGGTGAAGCTGAGGGTAAACCTACGTGCAGGACGTGAAATCTTCCTTGTCTGCACACATGTCAAATCCAAGCAAACACAGTCTAGACCTTCGCTTTGCTAAGTGAATGGAAGCAAAACCAGTCCATGATAAACCTCAGAAACAAATGTTCACGTACGAATGGCTGCAGACATCAGAACCGCAGCAGGGAGGGTTGTGGAGCTCCGTCCCTTGCCTGGGACGGCTGGTACACAGAGGTGAGCACTGGGTCTACAGACGTTTGCAGGAAAGGCAGCTGACACTGATAAATCACCAGGAGGGAAGCTGAGCACACCAAATTCATTCCACCTTTTACTCTAAGCAGGAGCATCTGACAGCTGTGGGTGGTGGGTCAGGAGACGTGAAAGGTCACTGGTTAATTCCCAGTAGCCAGGCTTGGAGGAGGGGGACAAGCAGGGATGCTGAGGAGGGAAGGCAAGAAGGAGCCATTCCTCTAAGCTCTATCAGCAGGGAGAGCGCTTTCCTAGGATCTTTAGGAATTATGAAAAATAAATCATGAGAAATTAAAAAAAACCCCAACAGAGTAGAAAAAGAATAAAATTATCTAACACCTCAGCTGCACATCATTATAGAAAACTGTGGGCTTTTTATACGCATTACAGTAAGGCAGCCATCCCCACTACCACACTCAGTACGACGGATCAGTAATTGTTTTCATACACTTTAATTAGAAAAACTCAGATGGCTATGAATAATAATGGAAAAGAGAGACTTTTGCACTTGAAAGGTTGAAGTCAATCAAGTGTGAATGACGGCAAAAAAGAAAAAAAAAAGACACCAATTCATCAGGCCTCTGTTGTCTCGCCGCGTCTTTAATCATAATTCCTGATTGGGATTCAAGAAGGCAGTAAGCAGCGGTTCTTTGTCTGCCTTCACCTTCCGTCAATTAACTCTCCCCGAAATATAATCATCAACCTCACATGCTCCTCTGCATCTTAATCTGGGTCTCCAAACCAATAAGTCCTGCCCTATATGTGTTTAAGTAATTACCTTTATCTACCTGTATCTCTATAGCCACAGCTCTCACCCCACTTCTACCCCTCCCTCCCCAATAAATAAAAAAAGGAAAAAAAAAAAGAGGGAAGAAGAAAAATAAAAGGCTGTGGTACATTAAATTACTACAGGCATGAAATCCCAAAAGGCAAACAGAAAAAAAGCTGAGAAAAAAGTGCAGGAAACTAGAAATTCTGTAGGGATGTAGGGCAACTTCAGGCAGTCAGGACAGCCAGGCAGGGCTAGCCCTGGGAAGCAAAACCTTGAAAAGAAGGCACCGCTCTTGCTTCAGCAACTGGACCCACCTCAGTTCTCTACCTGTTCAGCATCATTCAGTTTTCTCTTGAAAGTGCTGCCTGTTTCCTATGACATTTTCCAGGGCAGGACTACTTCATCCCCATCAACCACTCCCTGAGCAGGCAGCAAAGAGAAAACCAGTGAAAACAGGCTTCGCACCTCAAACTGTTTTGCATCTACACTGAATTCCAGGCACCCACTTTGAACTATTCGTCCTTTTACAAAGCAAACCTGCCCAAGGAGATACCATGTCCTTGTACATGCAGAAAATGCCTCGCATGTTGCGGCTGCTTTTAATATAAACAGATAGCAGGAGTACCAAGGGGACAGGAAGGTTTAGTAGGCCACGGCCACCTGAGAGATAAACAAGCAGCGGTGCTCCACAGCACAGCATTTTGTACTTGAGATGTATTTAAATGGCATTAACTGTTCTAGTGATAGAGGGGAATGTGTTTATCTTGAGCACAGCCTGTGTTATCGTGTGAGGTCATTAAACGCTCTCTCTCTCCCTCTCACCTGAGCAGGCAATACCTGGCGTGTATAATCCTGGCATCCATCCTCACCTCTGCTCAACATCTCTATCTCTCTGTTTAAACGTTTTTTCAACACCAGCTGTTTCACAATGGCAACAAGTCAGTTGATGTGAACCGTTATAAGCAAACCAACAGATGTAACTTTGACAAATGTGATTTGTTTTTTCCTTTTCCTTCTTTTATACAGACTCGCTTTGCTCTAATACTACACTGTACACCCTCTGCAGCTACAGCTGCGATCTTCTGGCCCACAAGCCACCAGTGAAGGTTTCCACCTTGGAATCACTGCTCCCTGTTACAGCAGATCCACCTCTGCACGCAGCCCCAAAAGTGTCCATCTCGCCACTGCTCCTCCATCGCAGGTCTGCTCTAGGCTGCTCTCCAGGGCAATGTTACCACACAGAAGGCAAATAGTCCTCTCAACCCATGTTGCTCTTGACCTTCCTGTCCCAATGAAATTGGGAGGTGGGAAAGGAACAGCAGTTTACTCCTACCCATTCTTTCTGACAGCTCGTATTTGCATACCAACAGGTGGATCAGGTTCTGCTTATCTGAGTAGAGGTCAGTGATCCATGAACATTTGGAAAACCCTAATGCTGGGACAGGCTTTCAGGGTGCACCTTTGGCTCTGACCACCCCATCCCTGTCCCTATCCTGCTCAGTGGGGCAGGGAATGTGCTTGTGTAAAGAGTGAAGGAGGAGGAAGCTCAGGCTGGAGCTTGTGGTAGCCTCTCCTGTGCCCCACTTCAAAACATGTCCCTTGTGGTCTGCAATGGAGATGGGAATGCCAGCTGGAGAACTTCCCTCTAGAGCAGACTGCAGAGAAGTGAACTATGTGCCTCAGAAGATGGAAAGTTGTTGGGAGAAGCCTCTGTGCTTCCAAGGACCCTCCCTTTTGGATGAAATTCAGACCCCCTTAAGCAGGTAAAATTCCTTTATGATGAAGAGATCCACTGACACATATAGGGACCTCAACTCTATGGCCATTTCTATAGATAATGTGGTCCAGTTTCACAAAACAACAAGGGCTGACATACCCCTTCTCCTGCCTCCCTGTCCCACGAGTATCCTCAGCAGATCACACCTGCCCTGACTCCTACAAACCCGTCACCAGTCTGGAGAACAACCTGTGGGTCCACTCCTCAGCGGTGACAACCTACAGCAGTGACAAGTGTGGCTCCTGCCACTACCAGATCTACCAGATTTTGAGGACGATGACCTGCAGAGCTGCTTTTCAGCATGGGCCAGAGGCTCAGAGCTCCAACAAACCTCCTGCACTGGCCTTGGCAGCGTGACACAGGCATATTTCTTGGCACGTCCAAAAAATTAATCTTGGGTGGCGTGAATCGCCAGCTCCCCTTGTACGCTGGATCTGCCTTCCTGCCATTCTGCCGAACTGAGTGACCAAATGTGTGGACAATCTACGTGGTTCCTCCATAAATGCCCCCAAATGCTGAAATCGTGCGGCTTTGAGAAGAAAATGTCTAGAAGGGGTCTGAGGAGATACATTTCTATCCCTATGTCCATGCAACCAGGGGGAAATACAGATGCAATGCAGGGTTCCCGAACCAGACAAAGGAGGTAATTTCCATTACAAAGAGAGAGAGAGGGTGCTGGAGTGAAAAGCTTCATTAGACTCAGAGAGGCAAAGCAATGGCAGTATACCAAGGTCACTTCTAATTTAGACCATCTAATTGGCAAACATGGCTCCAAATGGCTATCATCTCACAGGGCTCAGAATTAATGAAGCCCGATTATTTTCATTACCTTCATCCGAGATGGAGAATGAGACACAGAGTGAGAGGGAAAGGGGGGAGTGAGAGGGGGTGAGAAGGAGGGAGAGAGAAAAATTGAATGACAGCAGAAGGGAGAGAGCAATAAGAAAAGACAATAGGAAAGAGGGGAAAAAAAGAGATAGAAAGAGGGAGAAGTAAGGATGGCAGGGATGGGCAAGAATTATTCGTAGAGCAAAGGAAAAAAGAAAAAGATGGAAAGACATCTAGAAACACTGGAAGATGCCCTAAACTGAGGAAGAGAAAACTAACAACAGAAATGACAGGAGAGGAATGTGCAGAAGGATAAATCCGGCCATGGGAGGAGGGAGAGCTCCCCACTCCCGGAGGCTCTCGGGAAGCCGTCCCTTCTCCCGGCTTGAGCCCATCAGTCTTGTCAATCGACTGTGCAGGCGAACTGCACTTCACCCTCATTAAGGGGCTCTCTGCTGAAGCGGTGCAGGCCCAAAGATTAGCAAAGAGGCTGTTATGTGGAAAGATGGCGATTAGACCCGCTTAGAGCAGCTGAAATACCACAGAAAATCAACTTGGCCACATTTGTTCACCAGCCCTGTGGAAGGGAAGACACAAGAGATGGAAAGGATAGTGGGAGCCCCTGCCCCAAAGGGGCTTTCCTGGCCCCCATGGAGAAACGGCGTGTGCTCCTCTCCACTCAGGCTGTGGCTGCAGCCCGGGCAGCCCCCAGCCCAGCACCAGGGCCGGTGGAGAGGACCCGGGTGTCCCACGGGACAGTCAGCCTGGCTGCTCGCTGATATGAAAAGGATGGGGCATGGAACATCCAGGTCTGAGATGCTGAGCACAAGCAAGCAGCCGTTACCATGGCAACAGACATATTAGACACTGCAGGTTCCTGAAAGGCGTCTGATAAGGTATTATTAACTGGAGCCTCCTCCTAACGCTGAGCGCAAAGACACTGTGTCGAAAGGGACCTGGCTCCCATTTACTGGACTGTAATTCCCTCGCAGTGGCACCAAGACCTGACTCACGTGCCAGACTGAGTTGGGAATCTTAGCTGGAATGAGCAAAATTAGGAAACGTTTGAAGCTGTGACGTTCTACACAAGCCATATCATTTCTCAAAATATCTAACATTTAATGCAAAAAAGAACAACCTTTTGACCCGCGTGCTACCTGACTTGAAGCAGGAGAGGTGATCTTCCCAGACATATCTCTGGGTATCAAAGGGAACAGGTACCCAGGGCTGGTGGCAATTGCAAGGCGGAAAACCCAAAAAGAAGCAAGAGGATGAGCTTCACAACTAAGCCAGTTCCCCTGGTTCTCAGCACAAGTCCTGCACTCTGCAGCAGAAGGATGAGGTCCTGTTGTGCTCACCTAAGGGACTGTCCTCCATGGTACTGCACTTGCTTTGGTCACGTCCTCTTTGGGGTGTCCCTGAGGTCCTACATGAGTGGTTTGTGCCCATTTCCCTGTATCCCGGAGGACACAGACATGCTCAGGCCAAGAGGACGGACCAGCCCAGCAGTGCCCATTCCTGACTGCACGTTCTGCCGACAGCACAGCTCATTTGACATCAGTGTAACAGATGCCCTTAGCAAACTGGTTACGCTTGTTGGTTTAAGAAAGGGTCTCAGCTTCTCCTCACTGCTCTTCTAAGGTCAAAATGTCTACCTTCAACTTAGAAGCTAACAAGATTCGTTTAAGTCCTCAGTAGGTAATTACACACTTAAGCACCATCAATCAAAACGGATGCAGGTTGCAGAGACTGAGGTCTTTGTGATGGGACAGTTCCTTGACCCAGGTGCAGCAGTGGTGAGCAGAGCTGAGCTACGCCCTGCTAGAGCCCACGGGCACACCAGCTTTGCAGGGTTAGTGAACTGCTCGTGCTCTTTTCCCCTGCCTGTCTATATTTTGTTATTCAGAAAGTGCTGGGACCTGGCAGCCTGTCTAGATTTTTAATTGGTTTTATGGTGCGCTGCCTCCTTAGGGCAGATGTGGTTCTCAGCGATGGGCTGGCCGAAAGAGAGGGCAGAAAAGTGAGAGGACAGTTAGCTGGTAAAGCAAAGAGGAAAGACAAAATGCATAAAGATGTCTGAGAAGGAGCTCCAAGAGGACTGGAAGGGTGATAGAAAGAGAAGACCAGAGAACTAAGAGAAAAGCTGGGCAACGCTGCATGTGCTTGCCTAGACAATATCACAGGAAGAGGGTTGATAAAAGAATACGAGTATTACAACAAACACAATATTATTCCACTCTATTGTCAGGAATCAGCAAAGAAGGGAGAAAACAAGCAGCAATGGGGTGCAAGATAAAAAAAATCACAAAGAGAAAGAACTGACAAGAATCAAAATAAACACTTGTTTAATATACTTGGCGACAAGTTCTTAAATGCAGGCACAACCTTGCCTTGAAGATGATACCAAGGAAATAACATCGTCAAAATCTGACAGTACATCCCATTTGTGAATTTAGAAGGGTTTTTGAAAACGTGCCTTATTAATTCTCCCTATACCTTAAACTGACACCAGCAAATTAAAAGGCACACTCCTGTGAAACCTCTGAAAAGGGAATTCATGAAGGAAACATTCTAGGACTCGAAATGTTATTTACTGAAGCAAGTTCCTGAGCATTGGAGAGTGGGGTGAGCTTTTATGAGCATTTCTGCACCACGACAGCACGTACAAGTCTTTCAGAAGAGGTTCGGCAGCTGCACACACAACAACACGCATACGCCAGCAACAAAGCAAGCCAGAACACAAACTCCAGGTTTCACAGATGAGAACTTGAACACCGCACTGTTAATTTACTACTTCTCACCAAGGACTAGCTCTCAAGCTAGATGAATTTCAATTCCTCGGAGACAGTGTTGGAGAAAGATTCCCATGTGAGGTGCTAAAACAAAGATACAGGACAGAACAAGAGCCTGGTACAAACACATTTGTGCTGCACCACAATGTGCTGTCTGAAGTTTCGGCTCCTCATCAGAACATGGCAGTAAGAATCACACCCCATACATGGCATTTGACAAACAGCTTGAGAAGTGGAGTTGTTCCAAGTTTTGAGCTCTATGTGAAGATGGCTAACTTTATCTAGTGATCTTTCACTCCGCACTTCAGTGGTTAACTTCTAACTTCAGCAAATTTTAGCTGCTTTTGCTTAAATTTTAATTTAAACCCAGGCTTTTCAAAGCATCTTAAAAACAGCACTTGAAACCGTAGCTCAAGTATTCAACAGCATCCTAAGGTCCCACCTCCCTTGAGCCAATGGCAGTGTATCGCTTGTTCAGGTTACTCTGAAAAAAGGGAACAGTTACCCAACAAAAGCATCATAATTTTTGGTGGAGCAACTCCTGACAGAGGTAACAGATCCAGTTTATCTCATACAACCCTAACAATGATCCTCAGTAAGTGAACGAATTGCAGAACGTGGCTACACAATAGGACTGTCTCCTCTCCACAAGATGAGACTGCCACGGAGACTCTGCTGGTTCTTAAAATCATATTTAAAGCAGAAACTTGATATCTAATTTCCTGTAATGTTACCTTAATTAACCTGGCTGTCCTTCTTGGGAAGAGCTCATGAACACATGAGCACTTTGTCTCTGCATCAGGAGCAGCCCAGCACATCAGCTACTGCACCTCCCAGAAGCTTTGGTGCAAAACACGATCCCACGCAACGACCTCAGTAGTTAAAGGAAATCATATTTTCATATTTATTCCAATCTCTTCACAGCAAAATTACTCAACACTGCAAGTTTCCACAGTGCTGAAGCACAGACAGTATCGTTTCTGCTGTCAGAGCATGCAGAGATGGGAAAAACCTCGATGACAGAGTCCTGACAGATGAAGGAGCTGCCCACTACAGCGAAGTAGCCTGTGCGGGTCAGGCCATCCCTTTACTCTTCATCTTCGCTAGGAAGGCAGCAGACACGCTTGACTACGCAGCCACTTACCGTCATGATGAGTTTCTCGACACAGTCAGGTGACACACTGTGCAGATGGGTGAGGTGCAGCTGCAAATGGATCTTGTTGTTCAGCATGTCCTGGCAGAGCGGGCAGCGGAGCATGGGCTGCACTGAGTGCTGGGTCATGGCGTGCACCCGCAGTCGATTCACGTCTGTGTTACTGTACTTGCAATACGGACACTGATACATCTGCAGAGCAAGAGAAATGAATCACGCAATTGTTACAGCTGCTGCTTTCCTCTTTCCTTACAGCTAGACTTTAATAATTCGATGCCTTCTCCTTCCACCAGTTATCGCCTTTCATCCTCCTTCTCCTATTTTAGTCTTTGCTTTTGGCACATATGAAACAAATTACCTGCTTGGAGATGCACAAAAATCAGGGTTTTTCTTCCTTACCTGCTCTGATTTGGTCTCCTCTGAAGTTTTTGACCATTTAAACGGGAGAGGTGACTCAGAGCTGCTGGGAAATGATATTCGTTTAGAGGATGCTGGAGGCTCTGTCAGCTCCTTCTCTGCCTGGCTGGCTGGTGCTGCAACAAAAAGAGATTTAGATCAGGACATCCTCAAAGAAGCTTCAGTTGGATGAAGACAGTATTTCCATTTACTCTGTTGTTTTTTCTTGAAACACATACCAAGGAGTTGGAGGAGGATGGGTTTGTGGACCAACTTATATCCTACCAAGCATGTCTGGCCAAAAAAAGTTCATACTTGATTATCTTCCACAGTAAGGGAAGCGTGTCAGTTAGAGTTAGAAGCAGAGAAAACTCATCCATTTCTGCAGGGAGCATACAACCTGTTAGGTAAAGGAGAGTCTTGTCCTGTCTTTATGTCAGATACATAAGTGCTTGGCCAGATGTGAAGGCCAACAGGTCATCTCCAGGAGCAGCTGGACTGGCACAACAAAGCAGAACTCATACTCCTAGCTCACCTAGAACTTCCTACATACAAACACTCTGGAATACGCTTGACTTGGAGACAGTTGGAAGCTGTGGCTGTCAACTCAACTGAGGGAAGCAACCAGGCCCACGCTTCTCATGGAAGAACGTACATCTAAGGGTACTTCCCAGCAAGCATTCCCACCAAAATGACAATGGCAGAGACCCAGACTACAACCAGCACTGGGATGGAACCTCAACAATCTCACACTGTAACAAACTGAGGAAGGACAATTTGATTTCAGCAAAACAGAAAAAGGCGAATGAGCCCCAAAGTCCACAGCAAAACACTCTGCAAGTTGCGGCACTCCAAGAAGCATATCCCTGACCTTTATCCCTCCCCCGAACCCTGGCAGCCTGCAGTACATAAATTTGTGGGACATCTATTATTTAAAAACTGTAAGGACAAGTATATTATACACAGCCCCCGTCTCCTCCTCCCCGAACACACATTCATAACAGTACTTTAATCTGTCTCGAATCGACTTCAAACCCATTTCGCCCTTAATGGGAGTTATTCATTTTCACTTGAAAGGTAATATATGACAGCTGGATATTTAATATGATGGATCGGCTGCCGATTAACAAGGCACTGTAGCATTCTTAGACTGGTCCCCCCATACTCTTCCTCTTGTCTCGTATTCTCTTTGTGAACCCACTGATATCCACTCCTTGTTTCAGAAGATGCCGTCAGAATAAGATTCAGGTAAACTGCTTCCTTCTCAAAGATCCTGCCGCTCACTGGCATGAGCTGTATTTTGAAAGGTAAAGCCACCTCACTGTAAGAAATACAATCCTCGTGTCTAACCATGTTCCCTGCCAGATCCCACCCCTAAACATTCAGTTGAATAGAGGCAAAATAACTTCCAGGAGAGGGAAAGCAGGTATTGTGAACAGGTAGCAATACTGACAGAGGGAAGCAGTGACAAGAGGAGCTCTGGGACTACTGAAGTTGTCATAGCAGACTTGGCCATACCAAAGCCTGTTTATAGCAGATTTCTCTCCTTGTAGTGCTGCTCTAAGGCACCCCTGGTATTTCAGCCTCGTGCAGAAAAACAGGCTGCTTCTCAGGCTGATCCACTGGCTGAACCTGAAACCTTCTCTGGGGTTCAGAACCAGAAAGTCATCCACGATAACTACAGAACCAAAGCCAGCCTCCCTTCCTACTCATAAAATGTGCTTGGAGCATGAGAAACACAGCACCAGCCCAGACCCACCTGCACTGCTCCAACACTGAGGAAAGCGGTCACTTCTAGCAGGTTTGGGGAGGCAGAGAACACCACCAAGAGCCAGCAGCATGGCAGGACGAGGACCACCCTGCCTTAAAATGCCCTTCCTGAATCTTGTGTGGTGTGAGTGGCCCTGGTAAGGAGAATAATTGCTGTTGACATCGTCCACTCCTCTGCGTGACCTTGGACATTGAAGCGTCAGCCCCAGTCAGGCAGTCAGGAATGGGGATCGGTGTCCAGAGACCCCAGGTCTGTCAGCGCAGCCACAGAGCCATTCAAGCTCTGCTCTGGCCCTGCACCAGGCTCGGATGACAATGCCAGACATGACTTTGTGTTCCTTTTGACTTCTCTGCCCTCAAGAGTGATGGTGTCTCCTGCAGGGTCTCTGAGCTCTCTCTGAGCTCTTAACTGCCACCTCAAACCTTTGGCTGTCATCTGCTCTGTAAAACTGCCAATGGGTACTGCCATGAGCTGTGCTGGCACTGCCAGCCTGCAAAAGAGGCAGAGGACATGAGGGAGGAAAAGGGATGACTTGAGAACCTCCTGCTCATGTTTATACATCACCTTTCCAAATAAACAATGGCAACACTTTCAGATTTGGCAACAAAGTCTGACCCACAAAATACCTACACAATTGCATTAATAAACCCAGATGAGCTCTGGGTACTTAGAAAAACTCTGGTGGTGGGATGCATGCTGGCACAGTGAGACAAGAGGAGCTTGAAGAGACCCTGGTCCTCATCCTCTGGAACCAACTTCACCATGCACCACTTCTAGCAGCTCATCAGTGTGATGTTTACAGATGCAGAAACTAAATTCAGCAACCCAACAGCCAGCGGCCCTGCAGCTGTAACCTCTGGAGTCACGACAGGGTGTTCTCTTATTTCCCTTCTACTGGGAAGCGGCCTGCTTAGAATCAGGGCACAGTAACAGGTAATTAAGATTTACTTTTACTTATCATCTCCAAAGTACCCACATTTATTAAATATGCCTGATCCGACCCATAACTTCAGTCCTTCAAAACCAGAATTATTAATGATTGTCCAGATCCCAGAATAACTGTTTTGTCGCAGAGTTCTGAAAAATGCATACTGAATATTTGTTCTAAGTTTCATTTTTTGAGTTGACAGCTCAAGTGGGAATTTTAACACGGAGACCAAAGTTTATTGTTGATAAACAGCCAAACACACAAAGTGACACATTCAGTCCACATCACAGATCAGAGGAATTAAGAACTCCCTTCTGCCTGGAGAAATGAGGACACACAGCTCGGCACCTGCCTGCACAGCTCTCCGACAGCTCCATGGGACCTTTGTGGCTGCATGGAGTGAATGGGACAAATGTCCTTGGCTGGAAATGTCAAAAGGGCATCGGCCCTGACTGGCAACTTCGCACCAGAAAAGGTGGAACACAACCCTTATATCCTAACCACAATCCTGCTTAGAGGTCCGGACCCTGCAGGAAAGAAAAAGGAATTTGGATTCGAGGTATGATCTATGACTATGTATCGGTTAGTACTTTTATTATCTTGACTCTTGAAATAGATTCGTTGAGATTTGTTTGACTCCGAGAAAAAACTGTTTCTCAATAAACATACCAGAAAGCCAAGTGCAAAGGGATGGTGCTACTGTGGGCGTGCTGGCCCACCACAGCACTTCTCAGAGACCTACTTGTCTTTTTGTCTTCCTCAACAGCTTCTGCTTTTCAGAGGAGGAGGAGAAATCCTCCCAGGTGTTATTTCAGAAGTGAGATGGGACAGTTCCTTGGAAGTGGATATCCTTTCCTTTGCTAGGTCCAGAGGCAAACCCAGCAAGGGTCCCCAAAGCTGCCTGCTCTCCATCCTGGTGGGGAGGGAGTTGTCACCCCGCCTCCCAGCCATCAGATTCTTTTAGCTAAAGTACCACTGACAGCCCCTTCATCTAAACTTCCATCTCCCAACCCAGCAACATAATGGAGAAGCCAATTAAATGATTATTAATTCATGCTGCTTTCCGTAAGCCAGAGGTTCTCATCTCCCTGCATTCCGTAAACCAGCTTGCCACTTGCCCTAGAAATTTACAGTGGGGTTTCTGCTATCTTCATTGATTTAAAAAACAACACCCGCCCTGCCCCCAGCCTGCTGAAGCAAATCCCTTCCTACTAAGTTCAGCAGCTGGCCTGGGAAAAAGTTTTCAGTGGGACCAAGGAACTGTGATTTCACTGCCCAATGGAAAATAAAATTCCATATTTGGTGGTGCCTCCCTTCTCAAACCTTCCCTGACGTTTTGTTGGAGCAATTACTCAGCATCACGAGCCCCTGGACCCGCCTGCCGTGCCGGCACAGCCCTGCAGCTGGGAATGCCCATGACAGCAGCCGTCACTCCTGCACGGGTATCTTGGAGCATCCTTAAAATGGCTGTGGTTTTCCTTCTGAGATCCTGCGACTGGTGTGGACTGTTTCATCTGTTTTTTACGCTCAAACAACCTCCACTGCAGGTGATGGGCAAGGCCAAGCCCTGTGGTCCAGCCCTACCTGTGCAGTTCCAGTAACAGCAGCTCAGGAGCCCAGAACAACAACACACAAAGACTCAGTCTCAGCAACTCAGGCAGACAACAGTAACCCAACAGAAACAGACAATTTCTATTAATACAGCAAGAATAATCGACCAGGCAACTCCACCGAGAGATTGCAGTGACATGGAGCAATGAGAGCCCTGCTCAGGCCTCCTCGAAAGGGCACCTGGGCGTTCCACACAGCTACAGCGCTGCCTGTTTGTTACTGTGCACAATAATAATATATGGTTGGATATTCCTCTCTGAAACACTGTCCGTTTACGTTCTTTATTCCCTGAAGGTACCATCCGTTCTAATAAGATGTTGTAGCCATACTACTAACAGGTCTGTATATTGCCTGTTGCTCTACAAGAGTTTTCTAACTCTGCATTTAGTCAATAACATGATCGCATGATAGACAGAATTAAATAAACAGATTTGCCAGCACACTTCTGTACCCAGACCTTTATTGCTGCCTTTCAGAAACATGGCCCTGAAAATGGTCAAATTACTTGTTTTTCTACTGCTGTGTCATACCTTCCAGTCTGCAGTGAGTATGAACAGCTGAATTATTATTAAATATTCATTCAATACCCAGAAACTCTAGAAGCCACCAGACTTTTCTGCCATGCTCTGTACAAGCACAGAGCATCCAGGAAACATCGCAGTGAGATGCCAGGCAGCACAAGGGGGCACGTGGACACGGTCTTTGCTTTCCCCTCACAAGAACCACAGATATTCCCATGGCCAGGCAGATCAGCTCACCCCTCGTCGGCTGCCAGAAGCTGCACTGTACAGCACTCCTGGCAAGGCAGCACTGTGCTGTGAACTAGGGCCTGGGAGCAACAGCTCCTTCTCTGTCCTTCTGAGCTAAGAGAGACCTGTGCTGGGCAGAAGGGAAGATGGAGAAAACCATCTCATCTTGTGCCCAGCATGCTCTGTATTTGCAACGTGGTACCCTAAAGCACGGTACCTTTCTTCCAGCACTGCCATCCAATATTATATCTTTAGAGCTGTAGGAAATCTTGGGGTTTTTAAAATTATGAAGTGGCTGGAAAGAAACAATTGATTATCTTTTGTGTTTACCTGTTTTATATGGTTCTTAAGCCAGCTATCAATCTGCGTGAATATTACTGTCCAATTCAATTGAATAACTATTTCAACTAACCTGCCATAACAGTCCATAGCAACTATTTTATTACTTGAGCTTGGGAGATGGTCTAAACAACAGTAATTCTGCTTAAAACCAGCAATAAGGGAGCACCTCCATTGCTAGGCAGCATACAGCTACCTGGCAAACATAAACTACCAGTGAGGAGACAACGAACATGGAAAGCGGAGATAGAAGAGATGTTGGCAGAGGCTCACTTGCCGAAGAACATGGGTTAAAAGGATCTGAAAACAGCAAAGCAGCTACAGGACAGGCTCTGCTGCCGCCCAGCTCTTCACCCAGCAGTGCCAGCAGGACGGCCCCCCCCGTGCTCCTGCACATCCTAGACAGCAGGGACTTAAAAGGTCTTAAAGGTCTTTTCTAACCTAAACTACTCTAAGATTCTGAAGTTATTCCTGCTGAGGAGGGAGCAACTGGGTTTTACTGCAGTGAATGCAACACGCAAACGCTTTCAGGATGAAAGCTCTGGTTTGGGGGTGTGCCGAATCATTTCTCCCAGCTCAAAGCCAACGATTTCACCTGGGCCAGATTGGTAAATTTTGCTGCTTCTTATTTTTTAAGTAGCCATACTTTGCTAGGTATAAACGGGAAAACAGAGTTCAAAAAGGAGTCACAAACCCGATCAGGCTGACTGTGAAGGGGAATGGAAGATGTTGCGCACATGGCAGGGCTCACGAGCCTCGCTGGAGCGAAGGGGGACAGGACTGGGTGACACTGGCAGAGCCAGCCCAGTCACTACATAGAGGTTTGGATCCCACAGCCCATCCTGAGGAAGGGCTGATGGGCCTTCAGGGTCCTCCCAGAGCCATCGCTCCCGCTTTGCACCCCAAGAAACCAGAAACCCAATACCTGCAGATGCTGCCTGGGAGCTCGGTGTGCCCTGCTCCCAGCCAGCTCCCACAGAGGCACTCAGCTCGGCTGCTTTCCTGGGCTTGAGCTGGTGCTCGGGAGCCTTTTGTGCTTTGGAAATCCTCAGGAAAAGAAAGCACAATTACAATGTGCTTTTCCATCCCCTCTCCTAGGTTTCTTTGACAGAGAAGCCAGGGTTGAGAGCTGCACCATCGCACCCCTCATTCCCTTCCACCCAGCCCACTCTCGCCCTCCTCCACAGAATATCCCAGCCATTAAGTGCTCAAACAACGCCATATATTAAAAAAACAGAAAAAAGCGGTGGTGGGGGGAGGGGCAGTAATAGATTTCCGTCAGGATGTGCCTGACCTGTTTTTTTCAATTTCAGTAATTAGAAAGGCAGTGGGCCTGTAGGAATTATTCATAAACTGCAGGAGCTGTGCAGTATACATTTATGTTAAACATGTCAAATCCGATTGAAATCATGCCTGCCAGCACCATACTCCATAAACACACTTTTCTGCAACAATTTCCCAGCTCTCAGCAGCCCATTAATACCTCCTTTAATAGCAATCTACCACGGATTCGAATCAGGGACGCTCCATTGCACTAATTGCTCTGTGTTAGGTGAGCATCATGGATTAAAAAAAAAAAATCATTAAAAAAAATAAAAGACCTTCAGGCTAGTCCTCTAGAAATATTTCATTTCAATCTATATTTTAAGTAGAGTTCGTTTCTTGTTTTTGTGGGAAAAAAACCTGATATTCTACATCTATACAACAGACAGTGCATTAAGAAAGTCTCTTTCATAGCTGGGTCACTGCAGATGAAGTGCTCCTCTCTGATCAGAAAATACGTGTAAGCCCCACCCCAAATCTCAGAAGTCTCATACTGATCCACCCCGGTCTGATTCAGGCTTTAGCTGGAAACCAGTGTCTTGAATATTAATCATTTACATCCTGCCTTAAAAATGGAGTCGGGAATAGCCACGATTTCTTTCCTCCTTGCTGCTTTGCTTGTGATAAATCTCACGTTAGTGACGATGAGATAATTTTTAAAGCTCAGCCACCAGGCAAAGAGCATCTCCCTTCTCTGGCACGGAGGTGGCCAGCTCGGAAGCAGAAAGAGGGAAGCAGGCAGGGCAGAGGTGGTTGCATGGAGCCTGGGAGCTGCTTAATTCCACTACTGGAGAGAGAGGAGAAAAAGAAAACAAACAGGTCCTGTCTAGAAACAAGGAACAGCAGCTCTTTTCTCATTTTAGGATTCACAGGAGAGTGCCAGTGCCTATGAAGCACTGCTGCCCATTAGGAACTGAGGGAAGCCTAAGCACTGCTGGGGTTGATTAGCCTGGAGAAGAGGAGGCTGAGGGGAGACCTCATTGCTCTCTATAACTACCTGAAAGGAGGTTGTGGAGAGGAGAATGCTGGGCTCTTCTCCCAAGTGACAGGGGACAGGATGAGAGGGAATGGCCTCAAGTTCCACCACGGGAGATTTAGGCTGGACATTAGGAAAAAAAATTTCACAGAAAGGGTCATTGGTCCCTGGCAGAGGCTGCCCAGGGAGGTGGTTGATTCACCTTCCCTGGAGGTGTTTAAGGCACGGGTGGACGAGGCGCTGAGGGACATGGTTTAGTGTTTGATAGGAATGGTTGGACTCAATGATTTGGTGGGTCTCTTCCAACCTGGTCATTTTATGATTCTATGATCTTTTGAAAGTGGATGGAACTGTCACTTTCCAGAAATCTTTTAGGAGTCACAAAGACGTATGTGAAAATCAAGACAAAATAAACCCTTACCTGGGATAGTGATTTCCACCTGTATATTTTAATGGAAAGTATTACCTAAAAAGTCTTTCTGCCTAAGAGTTTTCCCTTTTAAAATAAATAAAAATCTGAATTGATAAGTTTACTTCTCATCAGGGACATTTTATACACATATAGAGAGCTTTTTCCTTTCAGTGCAAACACTGGCACTGGTGCATCCTGCCACATGCGGACATCTGTGCCGTAGAGCAGTCAAACAACCCTGACTCATCATCACTCGCGCTGCTGTGTGCACAGGGAGCTTGGCAGACACACTCGACATTTCGTTAGGGACCTCACAGATCTTAAAAGAAAGTGGAAGAAATAATCACCCAGTGTGCAGTTAAGAAACTGAGGCACAAAAGGTGAGTAAATTGCTAAGGAATGTAGTGATCGAATTGCAGCATGATGAACAGAAAACATGTCTATCAACCTCCACTTCAACACACTATTTATTGGCTTTGAGCCTGCGCTTCTTTCTCACCTATCCCCCACTTTCACAGAATTGCAGGGCTCAGAGGCACCTCTGAAGGTCAGCCGGTCCATCCAAAGCAGGATAAGCTGTGCTGACTTCATTCCTGACAGCAGCTCGTCTAATCTTCTTGAAAGACCTTTGAGGAACCTTCCCAGAAAATCTACTCCAGTGTTTCACAAGCTGTACCTGGAGAATTTTTTATTTATTATCTACCTATCTTTCTCCCTTCAGTTTAAGCCCACTACTTCTTGTTGCCTATACCCTGAACATGGAGAACAATTTCTTCCTTCTTTTCAGAAGTGTTTTATGCACAAGAAGAGTTATCACGTCCTCCCCTCTGTTCTTCTCTTTTGGGTCAGAGAAGTCCGTTCATTCCGCTCTCTCCTCACAGCCGACGCTAAGCAGACTATGCTCTCCTCTGGGTCATTCACACCGTTGGGGCTTTCTGAAATTGTTCCTCAACTTTCTTGACACCCCAAGCTCAGAAATGGACAATCTTCTAGAAGCTTTCCAGCACTGCAGAAACACACCCATCCCTTAATATTTTCACCTGCACCATAATGCCTGAGCTTAGTTTTGAGACTGTCCTGAAAAGCAGTGTCAAAAGTCTTCCCAAGGAGAAGACAGAAGACACTGACTGCAAACAAGACCTTTTTCATACAGAAGGAAAGTGGGTCGTGTTGACATGATTTGTTCTCGACAAATCCGTGTCAACTGTTTCTCATTATCTTCCCATTAGTACTTACACACAGTTGTTTGGTCAATTCCCAGGAAAATCTGGGGCACACAGAGCTGGCAGGTGTGCGGTTCCCCAGCTACTCCTATAGTCAAAGATAAGCCCTACACTGGTCCCCTTGCGGTACCTCCCCCCATTCCCTGTAAATTTATAAGAGATACCAGCTAGTGGGGCTGAAGTGGCTTCATTCACATTCTCTAAACACCCAGGTATGAAGCAGCAGATCACTGATGTGACAACGTTTAGCTTAACTAAGCACTTTGCAGCCCATTCCTTCACAGCTGGAGGATGAGCCCTCCCCACAGTGTCGCTGACATGGGCTGCTCTGCTCCCTCACAGAGTCAGTCTGTTTAGCAAAGATGAAAGCAAAGAATGCTTCATGCTCTTCAGCTGTCTTGATATAGATGCACTAGGAGAGGTTTGGGTTGGATATTAGGAAAAGGTTCTTCCCTCAGAGGCTGGTGAAGCACTGGAAGAGCTCTCCAGGCAAGCAGTCATGGTGCCAAACCCGATGATATTCAAGAAGAACTTGGGTAATACCCTCAAACACATAGTGTGGAGGTTGGGATTGTCCTATGCAGGGACTCAATGAGCCTTGTGAGTTCCTTCCAACTTAGGACATTCTATGATTGTATGACAATGAGATTGAGAGCGTTCCTACTCTGCTGAGCCACAGACCAGCCCTTTTCTTGCAGTCTCCTCTTACAGCAAGTGAGTGCTTCCTCGCTACTGCCTGTTTCCCTCTCTGGTTACATCTCAGTTTGTAGCTTGGTGTTTTGATATTCCTGCAGATGCAGACACTGCTCTTCTGTGGTTGCCACTGATAACCTGACCTAGTTTCCGTTCCTTTACATGTCTGAGGTCCAGAAGGACACGGCCCCACAGCCACGTTCCTCAAGGGAGTTTGAAAGCAGAAACAATGCAAGACTGAGGTACTACCTTCGCTGATCCACTGTACATAAACAGTAGATAACATTTTTTTTTCTTTAAAGTTCAGGGACAACGTTTTTAGATCTGAATTCAGCAACAGTACATGCATAGATCTTGCTGAGGCTGTACTCTTCACCCTTGCAACAGCTCTGGACAGGGCTTGTCCAGAGCTCTGTGGGCTTACACATATAATCTGTGTTTTCCTTTGTGTGTTTTCCTTTGAAGTCTCAACAAAGCTGTCCGTTTCTTATTTGCTCTTTGACTGACAAACCTCCAAAATGGGTTAGGAATTCACTGGCAGGATGAAGCAATAAAACCATCCAAATTTAGAGTTTCTGGAAGAACAGAGTTTAAAAAGTAGGTTCTTCATTCTTCCTTCCGTGTTTTAATATATAAGACTAATCTTTTTACAAAGATCAGATTTTGTAAGTGTTCCAGGTTTGGGCAAAGGGCCCTACTTTAAGAGATTTAATGAATATACAACACTTACACCTTTCTGTGACACTGCAGAAACTGTGCTTTTGCTTAGGATCACACAATCCCACGCAACAAGAGACTAAAATCACCTACAGCCACGCAAAATCTGCATCTCTGGGTTGAAGAATGGGTCTGTGACGGGGAATGACATACAGAGCAACCTCAGCGAGTGCAGTCTGGACTGAGAATACAAGCAATAGGCACTAGAGCACAGCCTGTTTTCTTCACCAGTCTGGACGTAACTTCCAATGGTTGAGCTTAAAACTATATTGAGGTGAAAGATCACATTTCATCCTTTTGAAGAGCGTGTAAGCCAAAATATCCCTTTGGCTGTGGCTTACTAAGAGGCAACTGCAAACATAACAGGAGAAAGCTGCCTAGAAGAGTCCCTGCAGATTGAGAGGCACTGTACCAAGCAACTGAAAGTCTGCAAACCACCCGAGATACCGTGCAGAAACAGAAATGGGGAGTCAGAAAATGAGGACTGCTTCCAGTGCCCCCACTTCCACACCTACACTGACATGGTCAGCAAGTGCCAGCTGAGGAGACAAACAGACCTCTCTATGGGAGGACAATCTTGCAGCTGCTTTCTGCTCAAAGGCAAGGAATATTTAAAAGATTCCTCCCACACTCTGCAAGATAGCAACTATCTTCTGGGAAGGACAGAGAAACCTAATACCTTCATAATTAATCCATCTCAGGATTTTGCAAAGATAAACCTTTCAGATTCCACTGCAACAACCTAAGTATTATTGCACATTTGCAGTTTCTGTTTCAAGATGTCGTGGCTCCAGCAGAAAGTGAGCAGTTAACAGAGGGTTTGCCTCTCTGCTCTGCCTTTCTGTGTCAAAGCCTTGCTACCAGAGCCAGGACCATGATGAAAATTCAGGCTAACAGTCTCTCAAGCTTTAACAACCTCGGGTGGGGTTTCATGATATGCTTAATCCACCCTAAGTGCTGGTTGCTGCCAGAAGAGGCAGTCCCCTTCTCCCTCCTCCCTTCCCAGCTGCCGATTCCCACCGCCTGGGTCAGGTCCAGCACCAATAAGAAGAGAGGAGCTCTGACCCATGGCCTCAGCGCGAGCCCAGGATTGGGAGCAGGGATGCATGACTGACTATGGCTCAAACTATGCGTGTGTCATGAAGCTACACCCAAAAACTCCACAGAGAATGACACTTATGTCATGCTGACAGTCATGCACGGCACGGTCATTCAAGCAAAGAGTTTTGCAGGCCGCTGCTCTGCAACTTCCCTCTTCCCTTTCCTGGATTTAAAGAAAAAGAGGGACTAAAACCCACCTGCCCATTTACTCTGGTCCTTGTCCCCTCCACTCTCTTGCTCCTTGGTAGGCTCTTCAGCATCACCGGCTGTTTCATTGGGCCCTTCCACATCTTCAATGGATTCTTCTGAAACAAGAGAAGCAGAAAGTATAACATAAAAATAGAATTCAAAACAGAAGAGCAAGCAAATGCCACTGAGCAACAGCCAACACTGAAGCACAAGTGTGGAGTGGCAGATATCAATGTCACCCAGTGTTCTTCCAACCAGCTAGTTAGTCAGGAAAGAAATTACAGAGGAAAAAAGTGAGAGATGAAGACAAAATGAAGAATCTTGCCTATTACTACCACTTACAGCTAGTGACATCCCCTGTGGAGTAATGTACAGTAAAAACATTTGCCAGGTATGAGAAGGTTCTGCCCAATCACGTCATGGATTAGAGAAGCGCCAGGGAGTGACGAGCCTCCAGCACATTCAGCCTCAGCCTTCATCCTCACCCCTATCTCAAGCTCTCCGGACTGAACGGCATCACAGTACCTTGTCACCAAGACCCCAGAAACACCACCACTCACTTCTGCTCAGACAAAGCAAGGATCAGCACTGACTTCTGCAGATGTGGCCCAGACACAAGGCACGGGAGGAAGCTGCTGGGGGTTTCATTTTCATTCCAGTCACAGGAAGAGTTTGAGCACACAAGCGGTGTCACACAGGTACAAAAGCAAGGAGGAAAAATACTCAGTGAGGTGAGGGGCTGAAAGCTCAGAACAAGACACAAAGTGCTACTGCCCTACCCGTTAACCAAAGCACCAGCGTGCCAAGGCTGGAGCTACGGAGCGTGTCGACACAGCGTGGTGCAGCTCCACGCAGACACCCTTGAGAGGTGGGATACTAGGAGTAAGATAACTGCAGCTGCCAGACCTCTTACACCAGGGTGTAACAGCTACAATATCATCTCATATCTTGGGCATTTATATATATAGCATACAGCTCCACAGCCACTATAAAACTGACACGGGCTAACACTACGAAGAAAGGGTACTTTTATGACATTATACCCACTTTTAGGCAGGATAGTTCATAGTTTTAACTTGCATTTTATGGTCACAGTAAATCCTAGGTTATCCTGAGGTTTCATCTGAGCTCCCTAACCAGTTAAAGCACCAACCCCCACCCTCCTCCTAACAAAGACTGGGCTAGAAATCAGGATTAAAACAGATATATTAGCAGACTGGAGACACTCAGCAGTGCCCTTTGAGAACGTGACAACTTAAATCAAGGAGGAACTTGTAAAAGCATCCAGAGATCAGTGCTGATATTAAATGGAAGGACTACGATTTATACTCTATCCCTCTTTCACTCTTTTAAAACCTGGGAACTCTTGAGAGCTGCAGGGATTCCAGTGGTCTTTGCCTGGGAAAACAGGACCCCAGAGTAAGGGGTGTGATGGGCGGCATCGCTACGCAGAGGCACTTAGCACGTAGGAAGACGCAAATCACCAGTGACGGGATGAGAGGAGCAGTCTGCCTCGCGTGATGAGAGCTTAAGTTTGCTGGAGAGAAGGGCTGTGAACTCAGCAGCTGGGTTCACGTTTCAGAAATTAAAATTCCAAAATCTTTTCCCACCCTGGGGAAAAAACAAACAAACCACTCCCAAGCCCCCAAACCACCTTGCCGCCTTGAAGACGCTGCCATGCAGGACGAGACAGCGAGCAGACTTTAGCTGGTTTTATTAAAAGCCTTCATTAGGGGCTCTGTTATTTTGTTCAAATCCTGACTGTACCCTCTCTCTTCGGACACCCAGCCTGGGCAAGCAACAAAGGGTGCCCAGCACGGCGGCACTGCCGGCTGCGACCCGGAGGTGTCAGCATCGGCATGGGAGGAAGAGGAAGGGCGAGCCAGCTGCAGGGCTCAGACCGTCTAGGCTCTAACCTGAGCATGTGGAAATAATACACATCTTCAAGTGCACAGTCTGGTTCGAAGGGAATAAAATAGGACATTCATAAGCAGTTACACCATCTGTCTTTATACCATCATCATCATCAACAAGGGAAAAAATAGCTCTTTAAAATGGATGAAAGCCCAGGCTGACAGTAACTGGAAAAATGTGAGCTATGAATACCAATAGCAGTAGAAAATGATTAGAAAACAAGGCTACAAACAGCAAATCCTCCTGCCCTCTTGGGCCTGCAGCTCCTCGCACTCGCAGGCACAGTCTGTTCCACCGCCAGTCCTGGCCGAGCCCCCAGCAGACCCAGCACCACACACCCACCGAACCCCAACCCTGGAAACAGGTTCCCTCTGAGGATGCTACCAGCCTCCCTGGCTTGGAGAGCCCTGTGCTGGGCGGGCAGGCAGGCTCCAGAAAGCACATGCATGCTTCAAACCCTTATCTCCTTTCTGAGCTGATTTTTTCTGAGGTCTGTTTTTTTTAAAATCAGGATGGGAAAGAAGCAGAGTACAACAGGCATCTGCCCAAGGAGGCTCCAAATGAGTCAGGAAAGCCCCTGGTGCTGTCCTTACTTGGCTCCTTGCTCCTGGGGCCTTTGCTGAGGATAATCCTGTGGCTCCTTGCCCCAGAACGCCCTGGGAGCTCCCGGCACCCGTGGACACTGGGGATGCAGTCGCCTGGCGTGGAGACTCGGGAAGGGGAAGCGTTAACTCTGGGATGCCTCGTGATCCCCTTCCAGCAGACTTTATTGGAAGGCTGGATGCATGTCTGCTCACCACGCTCAGCCTAGCTTGTCTGGCAGCAGCCAGCGTTGAAGCTGACCCCGGGATGGCTGGGAGAGCGTCCTCAGCCACACCACTGCTCAGCTGGCGACGTGCACCGCAGAGAGCTCTGAACCGCCAAAAATCAGCCTCCAACAGACTGCATGCACGTGACCTGATCCAGCTTCTAACAATGAAATCCTCCAACATGGAAAATATAATGCAGTAGGGTTCTTGTTCCCGAAGATTTGCACCCACGCTCTCTGCTGACAACTCTGCAGCTCCTCTGTGGCAGTGGCAGCTCTGAGGTGTGACCACAGGTCACACAAACCCGTGTGCAAATGGCACCCAACCATCTCTCTTGTGTTCCTTTTTTGAGAGAGGACAAGGACAGCATCACACCTGGTAGGGAAAGGTCTGCTTTTTCATTGCATACACAACACTGATTCCATGTCAATTGTCTTCAAGTTCTGATGTCAAGTTGTTCCCATGCTGTGTTCGAGCAGAACCAATCACTGCCTTTTACTTAGTGTCCAACGAGCCCCACACCACAGACCTGCAGCTCAGCATGAAGACTGTCTTTGTGTGACCAGCTCCCGAAGGCTGGAGGAGGCTGTGGTCAGCAAGATGTAGGGAATTTATTTCCAAACCACCATGACCCTTTTGTTCCTGTTTGACCATACGTCCTCGAGGCCATACACAGTTTGTTGGGACTCATTCACGTACAGCTTGACTGTATTTTCTTTAAGAATCACAGAATGGTTTGGGTTGGAAGGAATTTAAAGCTTAAAACCATACATCCCAAGCGATGTCCCCATCAGGGTCAATACTGCAAGGACTTCTCTCTTTCTGGCTATTTCAGCGCTATTGTGGGAGTCCATGCAGGTCAAGGACTCTGCCCAGGACTTTTGGAGAGCATGGCAGGGCGCTGAACCCAGAGGTGTGGAGCTCTGCCACAGAGGACATTTTTAAGAGGTTGATTCCTGACCTGGAAACCTTAATAAGGGGCTCTGAAAAGGTCAGAGATGCTACTGCAGCCCATGCTAGAGGATGTAGGTTCCAGGCTGGTGTCTTCAGTTTCCAGAAACTCTTAACTACAGAGGAATTACGAGCTCACGAAGGGTAAGTGGCTTCATCCTCAGCGGAGGGCTTGCAGGACCAAGAGCTGTTGTTGTGGGATTTGCATGGAGGGGATCATGTCCCACTGAAATACAAACAACATAACCCGCCCATGGGTCCCTATGCCAGAGTGCCATCCAGGAGCCTGTGATGCTTAATTAACAAATCTCCTTGAAGGCACTTTCCAGCTGCTGGGGTTCAGGTCAATATCAAGTGTAACTGCAGGGCACTTGGAGTCCAAGGAGCCTGCTCTTCCATTGCGCAAAACCTGCCTATGCAAAACCCTAGGAAGAGACTTCTCTTCCTTAATGAATAAACAATTTTAGACAGTGGCATTTCCTTTTAATTTAAAATTAAACCATTCAACATGGGGGGGGGGAGAAGAGAGGGAACAGTCTGGAAAATCATGAGTATCTGACATCTGCACATGTCAGGAAATCTCTGACTCAGTTGCACACTGAAAATGTGCCTAAATCCCTCCCCAGTGTTGCACAAGGATCACATTGCTGCATTTCTGCCCCTTTCAAAATCCAGAAAGTTTGAGGGTTGGAGAAGTCAGCAAATCCCGGCTGGATCCAGGCCAGCTTGAACAGCCCAATACCTCTCACCTCTTTTCTCAGCTGGATTTTCCTTAACAAACACAGATCTCTTATCTGAAGGGATAAGGGGCATTTCAGGGGTGGCAGAGATGTAGGGATGGGAGAGAAAGAGCGTGCGCTTGCCTCCCCACCCTCCGGCAGGCTCAAGAGCTGAGAAACATTAGCTGTCATGAACCACAATCAAATCAGGTTTGAAATATTTAGCAGTGGCTTGGAAAATGCGGTGGTGCAGCTCTGACAGGCGAGATGTGCAGACACCCATTTTCCATTATAATGGAAATATCAAGCCTGTTCTGAATATGTATAACCTAGAAAAATGTATTGATTTTTCATTCGGCATTAAAAAAAATGAAATACCCTGCAGCTGTCAAAAGCCTTTTGTTAAAAGCTCATCTTTCCTGGAATGAGGTTTACCAGAAACAAGTTTTAATTGTACACAGGGTCTCTCCTTTGAAACAAAAAGAACCCATGATGTTCCCCTTTTCAGGATAAGTAGCCAAAAAAAGCCTGTAGAAAGACAGGATTGAGACCTGGCTGACTCCTGCAAGCTGACACTGCCAGGAGAGGTGACAGCGATGGCCTGTGTGCAGTCAGCTGCACGGCTGCACATGCACAGACACGCGTGCCAACACCACAATGCTGGCTCCCCGTGAGCTGCCTGCTGGCGAGGGGCAGTGTCCCCTGCTGCTGCTGGTGTCACACCACCGGGCCCAGCGTGTTTCAGAAGTTTGGCAGCTTTAAACTAGTTTAAACGCGAGGTCCCAGGGCTCTGGGAGGAGATATGTTGTGCTTAAGGAAGAGGGGCTTAGGGGGTCCATAGAGGTTCAATGCTCTCCCAGACCCTGAGAAATCCATGAGGAGCTCAGCTGCCCCCAAGCTGTGCCAGGGCCACTGGGAACAATCTGCTGCTGCTTGTCCTTTCAAGTGTGTCTGTTCAGCTGCCCCCAAAACTGTGCCCACCTGGGATGAAGATGCTGACTCTGAAAGGGCTGCACATCCCTGGCCCATCCCTACGTGAAGGGTGCTCCCACCTCACACTGTGCCCATGGACCAGGCTGTGGGAACAGAGCAAACACAGAGAAGGAGGGGGAAGGAGGTCTAATATCAACCAGTGCCCCAGCACAATCCATGCTTCCCCGGAGCCCGGCTGACCTGCTCCTGCAGCATCGCACGTGAGTTGACCTTTCTTGGCAGGGCTCAAACCAGACACCCATACCAGGCATCCCGTAGAAGCTTTAGCCCCAGCAGAGCACTGCCGGGCCCACAGACAAACCTCTGCAGCAGCAGCAGCGTGCGCCTATCCCTGCTCCCACTGGGCAGCTCAAATGGCTGTAGGGTCTCTGAAGTGTCGGCGACGGCTGCGTGTGCTGCAGTGCTCCAGTCCCACAGCACCATTCTTGTTCAGGGCACACAAAGCTTCCCAAGCCAGAGGAGCAAACACTGGTTTGTCTCTTGCTTTTTTCCCTTTCCCACTTGCATTTCCAAACGCTCACCCTGCCAGGGCCCACGTTTAGCGCACATGGCTGCAGGTGAGCAGCCACGTGTGCTGCTGAACCTGCCTGTGGCCCACAGCGCAACGGAGTGACAACAACCTCTGCAGTTGTGAGCCCTTCCACTTGCTGCAATCTGAGTGAGAGCACAGCCCTGGAACGGTTTTGTGGAAGAAGAGAAGCTGGCAAGGGTCAGGACACAGAGCAACACCCTGGAAATAATTCGACTGTTTGTTTGTGACCAGCCCAACTGAAAAAAAAAATGTTTTCCACCTCCTCCTGACTTGCAGACTATTTGCATTTGATGACGAGACAATCCATCTACATGGAAATGTAGGTAAATCCATTTTCAGAGGTTTTTTGCCGTCCTGTATTTCTCACTCGACTCAAGCTCCTCTGGGTCACATCTCCTAAGGTAACCTTGGCTACCGGGCAGTCACTGCCCTTGCAGCTCAAATTCAGGATGCATATATATGCACAAATACACGCTGTACTAGCTAACTGGATTATTCTACGTAAACTTGTTTATTCCTATTGTTTTCCTAAAAGCCAAAGCAGGACTTCAAGAAATGAAAGGCAAACACCAGGCACAGGTTATGAGAGGAACACCATGGAGCTCCAGCCAGTGGTGGGCAAGTCCTGCCATCTGACAAAAGGCTGCAGAGAAACAATAATAATCCTGCCTGTATCTTGGATTAATGACTCTTGCTTCCAAGATGGCCCTATTTCAGAGCACGATCAACACGTATCTGTGCTAATTTCATTGACAAAACCCAAAATGCTGACTGTGAACGTGCTCCCAACTGATAAAGCCATTCTCAGCTGTCTATCTTCTCACGGCAGGAAAAGTTTATCTGGCTTTTCTGCAGTTAGAGGCAAGCATTCAGATAAATAAACCAAGAAATTCAATAGCCAAAGAACTGTTTGCGAACTTTTAGCTTGTGTTGCTTTGCTTTCTGCTCCAAAATAAAAAAAATTCAGAATTTTTGGCCAGTTTCCCTGAACAGATCTGAAAATACTACAACAGCGTCCAGGTCTCCAGTTACCTCCAAACAAGCTTCTCGCTCCACAGAAATGAGACAACTGTCTGCTAGACGTCAGCATCTTTTCTTCTTAAATATGAACACTCTTACAAATACAGTTACTATTTTTGCATTCAGTCACTTTATCTGATTTACCAGCTCCAGCCTGAGGCCCCACTTCTGGGTCCCACATGGCTGAGAAGCGCCCATGGTCAAGGGGCAGGCGGGGACAATAAAATCATACCACCTTTGGCTTTGTGCTTCGGTAACAAAATGCAGCAGCACTAGGAAAGAGAATAATGTTATCAAACTCAGATAATTACAAGAAGGAACAATTTTTGTTTAAAATAATAGAAGCCAGTGGTGGTGGAAACTGCCACTGTCTTTTTGAAAGAAAGAGTACGACACCAGGCAGAAAGTCATAGAATCATAGAATGTCAGGTTGGAAGGGACCTCAGGGATCATCTGGTCTGACCTTTTAGGCATTAGATAGTTTAAATGAGATGGCCCAGCGCCCTGCCAAGCTGAGCCTTAAAGGTGTCCAGTGTAGAGGAATCCATGACTTCCCTGGGGAGATGATTCCAGTGTTTAACTGTGATGCTGAAGCCTGTCTGTGGGACAGTCAATGCTGTCAGCTTTACAGCTGCAGGTGTCCCACCTACTTTAGCGGGTCTGGATCTCAGACATGCAAGGAAGAAGCTTGGGAAAGGCCCTCACTGCTCTGGAAACCTTCACCCTGCTGGAATATCAGGGAGAGTTTTCTTCCTGCAGAAAACAGGGTTATCAGAAAACATCTCTGCATGAACAAGCCAGCTGTGAGGTGGCCCCATCTCACAGCTGCTCACTGAGGTCTGGGTTTATCCAGCAAAGGAAGATGGAGCTGGGAATTGCCATTAGATGCACTCAGGTCTCCCTGCAGTGTCAGTTCCTCATGCACCTTCCAAGGGGCTTGGCAGCATTGTGGCCATCACTGGAGATACCTCCAGAGGATGCAGGTACCTCCATACAACAGGACAGAAGCCCAAGAACCCCTTCCTTGAGACAACCCTGAGTTCTCCCTACTGCTGGGAACAAGGGTNAGCGCAACGGAGTGACAACAACCTCTGCAGTTGTGAGCCCTTCCACTTGCTGCAATCTGAGTGAGAGCACAGCCCTGGAACGGTTTTGTGGAAGAAGAGAAGCTGGCAAGGGTCAGGACACAGAGCAACACCCTGGAAATAATTCGACTGTTTGTTTGTGACCAGCCCAACTGAAAAAAAAAATGTTTTCCACCTCCTCCTGACTTGCAGACTATTTGCATTTGATGACGAGACAATCCATCTACATGGAAATGTAGGTAAATCCATTTTCAGAGGTTTTTTGCCGTCCTGTATTTCTCACTCGACTCAAGCTCCTCTGGGTCACATCTCCTAAGGTAACCTTGGCTACCGGGCAGTCACTGCCCTTGCAGCTCAAATTCAGGATGCATATATATGCACAAATACACGCTGTACTAGCTAACTGGATTATTCCACGTAAACTTGTTTATTCCTATTGTTTTCCTAAAAGCAAAAGCAGGACTTCAAGAAATAAAAGGAAAACACCAGGCACAGGTTATGAGAGGAACACCATGGAGCTCCAGCCAGTGGTGGGCAAGTCCTGCCATCTGACAAAAGGCTGCAGAGAAACAATAATAATCCTGCCTGTATCTTGGATTAATGACTCTTGCTTCCAAGATGGCCCTATTTCAGAGCACGATCAACACGTATCTGTGCTAATTTCATTGACAAAACCCAAAATGCTGACTGTGAAAGTGCTCCCAACTGATAAAGCCATTCTCAGCTGTCTATCTTCTCACGGCAGGAAAAGTTTATCTGGCTTTTCTGCAGTTAGAGGCAAGCATTCAGATAAATAAACCAAGAAATTCAATAGCCAAAGAACTGTTTGCGAACTTTTAGCTTGTGTTGCTTTGCTTTCTGCTCCAAAATAAAAAAAATTCAGAATTTTTGGCCAGTTTCCCTGAACAGATCTGAAAATACTACAACAGCGTCCAGGTCTCCAGTTACCTCCAAACAAGCTTCTCGCTCCACAGAAATGAGACAACTGTCTGCTAGACGTCAGCATCTTTTCTTCTTAAATATGAACACTCTTACAAATACAGTTACTATTTTTGCATTCAGTCACTTTATCTGATTTACCAGCTCCAGCCTGAGGCCCCACTTCTGGGTCCCACATGGCTGAGAAGCGCCCATGGTCAAGGGGCAGGCGGGGACAATAAAATCATACCACCTTTGGCTTTGTGCTTCGGTAACAAAATGCAGCAGCACTAGGAAAGAGAATAATGTTATCAAACTCAGATAATTACAAGAAGGAACAATTTTTGTTTAAAATAATAGAAGCCAGTGGTGGTGGAAACTGCCACTGTCTTTTTGAAAGAAAGAGTACGACACCAGGCAGAAAGTCATAGAATCATAGAATGTCAGGTTGGAAGGGACCTCAGGGATCATCTGGTCTGACCTTTTAGGCATTAGATAGTTTAAATGAGATGGCCCAGCGCCCTGCCAAGCTGAGCCTTAAAGGTGTCCAGTGTAGAGGAATCCATGACTTCCCTGGGGAGATGATTCCAGTGTTTAACTGTGATGCTGAAGCCTGTCTGTGGGACAGTCAATGCTGTCAGCTTTACAGCTGCAGGTGTCCCACCTACTTTAGCGGGTCTGGATCTCAGACATGCAAGGAAGAAGCTTGGGAAAGGCCCTCACTGCTCTGGAAACCTTCACCCTGCTGGAATATCAGGGAGAGTTTTCTTCCTGCAGAAAACAGGGTTATCAGAAAACATCTCTGCATGAACAAGCCAGCTGTGAGGTGGCCCCATCTCACAGCTGCTCACTGAGGTCTGGGTTTATCCAGCAAAGGAAGATGGAGCTGGGAATTGCCATTAGATGCACTCAGGTCTCCCTGCAGTGTCAGTTCCTCATGCACCTTCCAAGGGGCTTGGCAGCATTGTGGCCATCACTGGAGATACCTCCAGAGGATGCAGGTACCTCCATACAACAGGACAGAAGCCCAAGAACCCCTTCCTTGAGACAACCCTGAGTTCTCCCTACTGCTGGGAACAAGGGTGCCCATTGTTTTGTGGACTGAGATAAATGTTAATGGCCAGTGGAATCCAACAGGGATTCGCTTCCTTGAATTTCAGCAGAACTCGAAAGGCTGCTGTTATTTTCACACATGAAATGTAAAAAAAAGGCAAATTCCTTGAGCATGTTTGTAGTGGAGCGTGATGTGATTGTGTTGTCATTTATGGGAAATAATCGCAAGCCCATCTCTCCCTTTCCCCCCATTTTCCAGTCCAAATAACCATGAAAAATTACACTTCAATGTCAGAAGGACAACAAAGGAGGGGCTTTCTCCTGCGGCTTGACGGCTTTTCAGCCTCCCCTTCCTTGGACAAAAACTACCTTCAATTCTATTTCATTTTAAACGTGATCTAACAAATGCATCTTGACAAGTTCCTTTCTTTTTTTCTTTTAAACAGTATTTTGCACAGTTTAACCTAGCTCCAAACCGGAATCAGCTGGAAAGGAGACTCATGCAAAAACACAAACACGGATCAAACAGCAAAACAAAAGAAAACCCATCTCCTGGTCTGCAGGGAGAGGACAGTGCAGTCTCCAACACGGAAACCGCAGGAGAAGGATTAGGAGACAAAAGGGACGAGCATGGAGCAAGGGGCTGGAGGAGATGGGGTAGCAGAGGTGACAAGATGTTGTGGGGATGGTGAGCACAGTGTCCAGCCCAAGTTTTGTGAATGAGGGGACCAGTGTCAGCCCTGGCCCAGTGAAGCTGACTCCCCACCCCACAGGTGTCCTTACTGGGACTAGATGCCCTGGGTGCTGCCAGGGAGCCTCAGGACGGCCTCTCCTGCAGCCACCTCCTCAGCCAGCCCGTAACCGATATGTCAACACCACACTATTCTCATAGCGTACTCGCCCCTCTGAAGAAGTCTGCTCACCATCAGCAGCTCTGCCCCACCACTCACTTCTTGTCCTCCCTGGTCTCATCCCTCTCCTCTCCATCCACTCACCCCCCTCCCTGCACCTCTTCCTAGGCAGCTGCTCCCCTCCCTGCCTCAGTTTCCCTCTGCAGCCGAACTGTCCAAGGAGGAAGGGTTTTTCAGAGACGGGACAGGAGGTTGGTGGTGGTGCTGACCTGTTCCAGGCTCTCTGCAAACTCAGTGGCGCAGCATCGCCTGGGCCAGGCTAAACGGTGCTGGGAAGCAGCCTCGGTGACCTGCTGCAAGCATGCGGACACAAGCATGTGTTTTCAAGAGAGGTCAAGGTGCTTCAGGAAACCCACATCTTGCCTTTCAGAAAACGCACCAGTACCAAACATCTACACATCCACAGCCGGCAACACGAACAGAGCAAAGTGGTCAAGTCAGAGGTACTTTGTGCTGAGCACGAATACACTTACTCCAGAGAAACTACAGATTCACAAACAAAAGCAGTGCTAAAGCCAAGCTGAAGTTAAAGCCAACTTCAGCAACTCTGCGACAAGGTACATCTTGAGAATTGTGGCTGTAACAAAAACAAGCCATAATTAATTCATGCTTAGCCTTAAGGGTTGATACACACAGGAGCGCTCCCAACAACTTTAACTCTGCCCTGTAACGTCATCACGAACCATACTTAAATCAAACACTAAAATTTCCCTTTTTAGGTTAGTTTTTTTAATATACAGTCCTAAAACTCCTAGTCTGTTCTTACTCTCCATGGTATCGCTCCAAGGAAAAGTTAATTAACGTGTTGCTGACCCTCTTTCTCCCCTTCCCAAGCAATTCCCAACCTCAGCATGTTTGGAGTTCTTTTAAGCTTAGCTAAAAACTTCAGAAAGCCATAATTATAGTGCCCTGGTTTAGGGACAATTAAAATATTCTTGCAACACACTGTACCATAAAGTACAGACACAGACAAAGGGCAGCTAAGGGAGAGTGGTGGGGCTGACACGGCAGCAGGAGGACGCGACCAGCTCTGCAGCTTGGCGGCTGTGGTGTGGGGGTCTGCGGCAGATCAGCATTCCTTATTCCTGGGAAGGAAACTTTTTTTTGTTACTAAGAATGGGAAAAAATAATTAACAGTTCTAAGCAAACGTCTCTGAGGACGGTTTGCACATCGAGTAAGTTCAAACGGGTTTCAAGTGTGTGGTCTGGTTGGTTCACTCTTGACTGGATCACAGTAATGTTGGCTGTAGGGTCACGTTGCTGGAGCTTAATTCTAGGATATAGTTTCTACGGAGAACCTTGTGAGCTACTAAAGGGTTTTGAAGGGAAATGCTGAGGCACATCCCCTGGGAGCCCTGAGATGGACAGAGAAGATATAACCAGTGAGTCTATGGACAAACAACACTGACTCCAGACAGCTGAGAGATTCTCAACACTCTGGTCACCAGGAGCGTGCTTACCTCCACAGGTTAACCAGACATAAAAATCAGCCTGATAGGAAGCTGCAATACCAAAGCTTGGTGCTGCAAAGAGCCATGGTCTCAGCCCTCTGCTGAAGGGGTGATGTTGCCCCTCAAACACAGCGCTTTGTTTTCAGCCCTACTGGTCCACAGCCGGTGAGGCATCCTCTCCCTGCTGTCACCCCTCTGCTGGCTCCTAAAGGAGCCCCTAAGGGCAGAGCTCTCTGATACTAAACACAGCTTCAGTTGGTGCAGAAGAGCGAGTAGATACCATACGCAAGCTCTCGTATGCACAGCGGACACCTGCTGATGAGAAAAGGCAGCGGAGACCAAGAAAATTCAGTCCTGGAGATGTCCTTGAGGACACACTTGAGGAGCCCCACGTCATCTACCAAGGCAGAGATGGGCACATCCTAGAGCTGAGCCGCCCCTTCCCCTGTTTGGGTTAGTGGCACTGGCAGAATGTCAGTAATTGCTTTTCCCCTTGTACTAACAAGCTTTCAGCAGCAGAAGATTTCAGCTTCCTGGAGCCAACAGGCCCTTTTTCTCCACCTCTCTTGGCTTCGAGTAATTGAAAGCGACTGCAATCTCAGCCCTGGCTCTCTGGTATTCAGCTGCACCAGGGAGGTCACAGAATGTCAAGTGAAGCCTTTCCATTCACCTCCCAACCACCAGCGCTGCATTAAGGGAGGCAGCTTGCTCCACAGCCCAGAGGAACCGGCAAAATTACGGGGGCTGCTAACAGCCAGGGAAATCTGAACACAGCTTCTCCGCAGCAGGGAGGGAGGGCTTTCCGGCACGTCTCTGTGCCGCATCCGAACTGCAAAGCCCTGCTGACCCCATGATTTTTCTTTTCTTCTTTTAATTTAAAATGGGAGATTTTTATTTTTCAAAGAANCAGGTCAGTAATGGCCAGTGGGCTGGGAGGACAGAGCCTTCCCATCACCTCTGGAACACTCCTCAGTGCCTGCAGTCCCCATGCTCGTCTTCCCCAAACACTAACGAGGGTGTGCCGGCTGCTCCAGGGATTTGAAATGCTCCTGAAACCTGGACCAAGGCGCACGTACAGGTGGCGGCTCCAGCAGAGGCCTGTGATAAGAATTTATTTCTCTCAATTACGAGTGCTTGTCCCCAGTCTCAGTTCATCAGCGCGGCGCAGCCGAGTCAATGAAAGCTCAGTAATGCGCTAATCAGATGCACAGCGACTTCCCGGAGCCACCGGCTGCGCACAAGCGCCCGGCACCGCTCTGAAAACAAGTGGCAACTTTGGGAAGCAGGTTCCCAGTCCTGCCCACCCCTCTGCTCCCAAACCAGAGGCGATTCCAGGTTTATGGACAATTTGGTCCCAGTTTTCCTGTGGAGTCTGAGATGTCTCCACTCCATACAATGAGCACATGTGATCATGAGCCGGTAGATGAAGCAGAACCCAACCAGACACTTTACCTCTACTGCCCATGCACATTTCTCTTGAACAGAAGGCTTTCATGGGTTCTTTATATATATTCAGAATAAGTTTTCTTTCTTTTTTTTCTATTGCAGTTTGATCTGAAATATTTGTTCCCTTCAACCAACCTTTTTGAAATACCCTGGTGAATGTTCCAAGTAGACAGAGAATTAACCTAAATATCACCCTCGAAAAGTAAATACAGGACAAAAACATCAGGAAAAAAGTCACTGAAGAGATCTCTTCTGGTGCCCCCAGTAAACAGCACTCCTGCTTTCAGAAGAGAAGCCCACAGAGCATGGCAGCTTCGACTTCACTGCAGGGTGCTGCTGCCTCTGGGCTTCTTTGTTTGCTTTAAAACAAACGTTTCAGCAAAAGCCTCTCCCCTCCCAAGCTGAAACACAGGAGAAGGCTGTTTATTTGATACTACAACTCCAGTCTGGCACAAGCTGCCCCCACTAGAGCACTGCCAGCGTGGCTGCCACCACCACCGCTGGCACCAAGCAGCTACCAAACTTCCCGAAGCAGTAACCTCTCCCAGAGAGTGGCGTGGGGGGATGCTCTCCCACTGCAGCCTGCTCAAGAGCTCTATTGATCCAACACACACTTGGTGCCTTCGAAGTTGTTTATGATCAATATGCAAATTGCCCATGGCATTGATCTGGTATTAATTTTCAATTAGGGAATCCACAAGGGGTCTCCCAGGGTCAATATCTAACAATGCAAGGCAACTCCACAGCGGAATAGTGGGACTTACGCTGCCCAGTGCCTCGCTGGGGCTGCTCCTGCCCCTCCTGCCCAGATCCCACTGGATGCCCCACACACAGACCAGCACCTGCACAGCCTCCCGAGACCCCTCTCCCACCTGCAGCCTTGCAGGGGCGCATCCATCCCTCTGTCCTCCTGCTGCAGGCGTTTTTCCTCCTTACACATACAGAATCATAGAATCACCAGGCTGGAAAAGACCCATCGGATCATCGAGTCCAACCGCTCCTATCAAATACTAAACCATGCCCCTCAGCACCTCATGGTGAGCATCTGACGATCTCTGAGCTACCAAAGGCAGCACCACAAGCAGAGGGCTGCCCCCAGAAATCCCTGGCTGGAGGGGTTCTGTCTGACACCAACTCGTGCCTCTATACCAATAAGGCAGCCCAGCCCTGTATCGTGAGCTGCCCTGTCAGAGCGCTGCTGTCCCCTGGCCACGGGAGGGGACAGTTGGACCTGTGCTCCCACCACAGCTGGCAGATTGCAACTCAAGGCAACTCCACTGCAAGCTGAGGTGACTGCCTGCAACACACCCCGTGTTTTCTGCACTGCTGCAGTTACTCACGCAGACGGTACAGAGGAAGCGTAACACAGCAGCGGGCACAACAGCTCCTGCAAGCTCGATGGAGGAGCTCGAGGTCTGGCTGGAAAGGGCAAGCAGCTCTCCAATGACATGGAACCAAACACCGTGTTCTGCCACCTGGACACAAGCTACGGAAACCTGCACATCTCCAGAGTTAGAAGCCCAAAAGACCCTCATGTGTGCTACACAAAGGTTTGAAAAAAACCAAAGACGTCATTGAAATTGCCTCATAAATCTAAAGAAATGTGTCCCTTCCCAGAATGAGAGACCCATCCCATCAGCCATCCTCCCAACTTTCTTCCTCTCAGGGAGGCCCAGGGGGAGCAATTTGTTTCTCCGAACCCCACGGTCACACCAGAGAAGCGATGCCCTCTGTGCACCGGATGGCCGGGCTGTGCACACCCACGGCTCTGCCACTCACTGTGCTAACCAGCACATTAGCTACCCGGGCTAATTGGTTTATGGATAACATTAATTACCATGTTGCTCATTAATGGATGAAATCTTTATTGGTTCCATTGATCAGCGGGACTTGTTAGCCGGCCTCCTAACCAATGGCGGATGTAACAAGCTCTCTTATTGGCATATCAATTAATGCAATCAATTTCTGGCCAGCGGCTGCCATTCGCTTCCCTGCTTGTTAGACTGTGGAAGACAGAGTCATGTCAAGTAAGCATTTATTTAAAGGGTTTCTAATTCTTCTTGAGCTGACTTCCCAGCAGGCTTTCTGCCACACAAGGGTTTTCTGCCTCCAGAGACCTTCCCCTTTCCTCCTGTTGCAGAATCAGATCTATAACCGTCACTGCAAACTAAATCATTTCTGTAAAAATATTTATCGTGTTATGCAAGTGGGACAATCGGAGGTGTCAGATTAAGAAGTCAGGCTGCACGACTACCCCAATTTAACACACTGGAGAGATGGGCAGGAGCACAAACCCACTCCCAAAGGACAGGCAGGGGCTCAAGAACCACGCCAGAAAGTCTCCCTGCACATGGGTTGATTTTAATTACAGGGTCAGTTCCCCACAATTAGCATCCTTTTGACAGAGAACAATAAACCCATAATATTTCTGCCCTGTCCCACCTTTCAGAGTGAACCTGGCCCATTTTGCACCCTTCAGGCAGTCCTGCCACGTGGGTCTGCAGGCATCCACATCCCAGGAGGTGCCTGCATCTGTTTCACCAACCTCAACCTGGAAAAGGAGAGCAGGACTTGTGCTGCTCATGTGCAAATTAGCTGATGCTGGGAAATAGATGGAGAATATTACACATTCTTGCATAAGTAGCAGTCTCATCTGCAATACTACACACAGTACTAGGGGTAACACTACACAGCCCCTCGCCAAGATCTTTGGGGGTAGAAAGGCATCTAAAGAACACAAAACCTAAACCTCCCCTGGACACAAGCTGAAGAGATCAGTCCTGCTTTCCTGAGAAAGGCAGCACAGTCCAATAAAAGAGCACAAAAATGGCAGTGATCTGGAGAAGACCGAGAGATTTTCTGAGCCATTTCTCCCATGAGCAAGAAGGGTCATTCAGTTAACTTAACAGGAGGCAAATGACACTCACAAAGAGTAAAAGCCCCTACACTGACTTATAGAGACCTTGTCCGCTCCATTTTCCATTGGTCTATTGGCCAAACAGACTTCAACAGCAGAAAATGTTCAGAAAGAGCTCAAACCCTGTCCTACTTGGGTTTAGTTTTCCTTCACCTATGAGAGACTGTACTTGGTACTGATCATAGCTGATTTCAGCATTCCAGCTGATGTGACTGGACAGCTGGGGATTATCCTATACGCCCACCACATGATGGGATCCAGTAGCTCAGGAGGATGATAGTGCTCTCAGAAGTCAGCTCACTGCCAAAGAGGATAACAAGGGGCTCAAAGATGTGCCACATGCACTGGTTTGGAATTACAGAATCATAGGATGCTTTGGGTTGGAAGGGACCTTAAAGATTATCCAGTTTCAACCCCCTGCCATAGGCAGGGACGCCTCCCACTGGATCATGATGCTCAAAGCCTCATCCAACCTGGTCTTGAATACCTCCAGGGATGGGGCATCCAAGAATTCTCCGGGCAACCTGTTCCAGCCTCACCACCTTCACAAGAAAAAATATCTTCCAAATATTTAATCTACATTTCCTTTCTTTCAGTTTAAAACCATTCCGCTCATCCTTTCACTGCGCTCCCTGATAGAAGAAGCAGTAGGTTTTGTTTTCCCTTGGAGCCGCATACACACTCTAAAGTAAGCCCGGTAAATGTTCCTGCAGATGGAAATATCAGCATGCTGCTCAACGTTCCCGACCTCCGTCCCTCTCCCCAGCTGCTGACCTCCTCAGTTCTGCCTGTGCAGCTGTGTAAGTGCAGGAAACCCGTCGGCTAATGGATCCGCGGGACCTCGCAGGTGAAACAAACACTTTCTCCTATAGAATTAGACTTGCTAATTAGATTGTGGAAATCACTGTCACAGGATGTTGCTGTGGCCAAGAATTCAGCAATATGCACAAAAGGGATTAGATAATTAAGGTTAATGAGAGTATCTAGAGATATAATTGCTAAATCTAACAAAAGAATTTGGGAAAAATATCAATCTACAAGCTCTAGGGCACACGCCAATGGCCTTCTCGCCACGAGGGTTTACGGGGGCACCTGCCCTGGCAGCAGGCAGTCTGGTAGCCAGGGCTCTTCCCTCTCCCTGGCTCTCCAGCATTCCATCACCTCTTGGTTCCTCTCTGTGCACATCTCAGCCTGCACCGTGCGTCCTGGAGCCTCTAGCTCTGGGGCCACCACAGATTGACAGCTCACAGCCTAAAGGGTGAACCACAACATGACAGCGGGGGAGGCACCTTGGGTGGGCAAGAGAGCAGCATGAGACTAAACAAGCCATGATCACTGCAGTAAGGAGGCACAAGGACAAGCCTGACGAGCAGCCACAGAGGAGAGGCTGCAAGTCACGAAACAAACCCTGAGAATGCAGCTGCACGAACGCGTGGGAGCTGCCGCTGTGGGCACGGTGCGGTTTTGCTGAGCAAATCCTATCCCCTCGTCACACCATCTCTGGGAGCAGCGCCAGCAGGACACGAGGGGTGTGATGTCGCCTGCCAGGCTGGCGGCTCCACCAAACACCGGGATGACCTGCTGGCACGTGGTAGCCCTACGTGCCCACGGTAATCCTGCCAGGACTCACCTCTGCTCCGGATCCTCACCCAGGTGATTCTGTAGGAAGGCTCTTCCCCGCCAAACACAACAATAAATCAAATCTTATCAGAGCTGAACTATAAATCTGTGAAGACTCCGATAATTTCTAGCCATGGGAATAACATCACAAAAGTACTTTTTTAAACTAATTACTCAGATTCTGAAGTGCTGCCCTAATGAGCCTTCCTTCTGCCCAGAACTTACTAAGAGAAAAAAATCTACCTTCAGTGCAGTAATTACTGCTTTCCCCTTCAAACTTCTAACTGGAGATCAATGCTGCATTTTAAGACTCATTGATTTACAATTAGCCTGGCTTTCCTGCTAAAGTGTTTTTAAAGCAGAGTTTACTTTTATTTTATTTTGAAATCTCAAAGATCTGGTTCTTGGATTTTACATCCTCATGAGAGATGTGCTGGGAACTAAAAGAGGAAGGAAGACTCACATCTGAACGGAGAAAGGAAAAGAGGGTTTTTGTTAGGCTGAGACTAGAAGAAAGAATAGAGACTCTTAAATGTTTAAGGGATAAACACGAAAAGAAGAAAGATGGTGGGAGAGATACAAAGGTAAGAGAAAGGAAAAGAATGTGGAATCAAGGAAATGTACATGAAAAGAGAAGGAAAAACAAATTGCGGGCTAAGAAAGCAGAGTCACTGTCAGGTGGATGAGAAAGCTCTTACTGCCTCTGCTGTTTATTAGCATCCTTGGGAAAAAAAAAAGCAGCAGCTTTGTGCATCTTTGCAAAACAAAGCGCTAGTTAAAAATAGTGTGTACAGCAGGGACAGCGCGCTAACATGAGGGTCCTGGCAGCTCCTGCATTTGTACAATCTGTCCCACGAGGAGCGCAGAAGTAAGTGAAGCAATTAAGAATTCCACGTTGATTGCATCAAACATGTTTTCCTATGCCATAAAGATAATAGCATCACTGATACATCCGCCTCCTCTCTCCTGCCACTTCCCAGTCCAGCTCCTTCGCATGCCTTCCCCTGGATTCCCAGCTCTTGAGGAACTGGAATGGGCTCACAGAGACTCCATCCTCGGGAGATACTTCAGGCCCCACTGGAGATGGTCCTGGCTCTGAGCTAGGGGTTAGACCAGGTGACCTCCAGAGGTCCCTGCCAACCTCCACTGCTCTGGGAGTCTCCAACTGTTCTGGAGCTTCACAGCGGTGCTCAATTCTGAATAATTCTCGTGCCATTTCTGCAGGAAATAAGCTGTGCCGGACAAGCCACTTCAGCGCTCCTTGTCCCTCCCTCGCCTCCTACTTCTTCCTCCAAAATAAACGTTTGGAAAGTCTTCTAGGATTAGCATGAGCGGTGACACAACGGGAGCCAGACTGAGAGGCAGGGAAGCAAAGAAAATTGCCTGCAAAGGTTTTCCGTTTTGGAGCCACCACAGAGGTCTAGCCTGCCATTTCGTTAGCTGCTCTCATAAATTTTGTTCTTTACTGCTGTTGGGTCCCAGGAGTCGGTGGCAGATGATGATCCCAGAGTGATGAAAGCAAAGAAAGAAAATAGGAAAGCCACTAACATCTCTCGCTTTTCATATTTTATTTTACAGAAAGCTGCTTAGACCTATTTCAAAGACTAATATGAAAAAAGTGCAATTAAATCCTCGAAAAACTGACAGATCAGCAAAACAAAACCACCCGGAGGAGAGCACGATTGAGCCTCATTAAGAAAGAGTTCAGTCTGTTTTTAAAACCTTTCTTAACACTTAGCTGGGTACCTCTCAGCAGCAAGCGCTCCCAATGCGCCTGGCATAATTAGTGTCAGAGCGGAAAGGAAAAAAATCAACCTAGGAAACAGAAATTAAAACACCAGATTCAAGTGAGAGAAAAAGGTTCGGCTGTAGTGAAACCATCTAAATTCTAACAACAACCCCTCCTCTCAGTCTGCGGCAGAGAGCTCCAGTTCCACTCCACGCATAGACAAATACGTGCCAATTAAAGAGAAGAGGGGCCGGGGCAAATTTCTGCTGTACAATTTCTATCGCTAACCACTCCCAGTCCCCAAACAATATCTGCATGGCAGTCACATCCACCCATGAGGTCAGGTTAATGACAGATGGACAGTAAATTACACTGACCTCAACAGCAATTATAACTATCACAGTTGACAATAAGGAAATGGAGATACGGGAACAAATTCTGTGCACTTTGAGAGGCCGGACCCTTTCGCAGGCTGTGCATGCAGATGCTTACATACGTACCCTACATGTTAAATTGCCAGCCTATAACAGGATGCTATACAGCCGAGATCTATTATTTTGCAGTGGGGGTGGGGATGAAACGCATGGGAGATAGAAAAGATGGCAGAGAGATGAAGCCATTTTATTAAATCAGGCAAATTCTAATTTATTCTGGGGAGATGGAGGAGAGAAAATGGATTCACTCTCAGCATGCTCACTCTGTATCGTCTGATCCAATCCCTACCGCCTCGCCGGAGGGGGAGGGGGCCTTGGCGTTCTGCAATTCTCCCACAATCTGAGAAAAAGATTGAAAAATAAGATGATTCTCCTTTCGGGTTTGCAGTAGCCACAGGGAAAAAAAGCTCTTCCTGGGAATGCAAGGTGCCAACCCCTGCTGTCAGCCGCGTTAGGCAGCGTGCAGGGGTTCGAGGGGTTTGATTCTTGGGGATGTTAAATCGGCAGCACAAGGTCCAAGGCTCACGACAGCGCTTGCGCCATGCAACCAAATAACCAGGCAGAGACAGACGTGTGGGAAGAACACCCTACGGTGGTCCTGTTCTACCATTTTTGATGTACATCAAAGCATACACACTCAACAGATTGTAGGATTATTACCATTGCTCACTGCCAGGTAAGAGATGCTGAAATAAAAGCGTCATGTGGGCAGCACTGGAAGCTGGTGGTACCTCAGTTACCCTCGGGCTCGTGCACTAGCACAGAGCAGCCCTCTAAGAGCGCCACTAAGCACTCCCTCTGTAACATCCTCGCTGGCCTCAGTGCATCTGAGCACAGGCACTTTGCACACTTGATGCAGCAGCATCAGTGCCGCGCGCTTCGACAGCTCTCAGCAGAACTGGGGTCTGACACAACTGCGAAGCTGGGAGCTGAGTCCCTCCACTGCTCCAGCCGGTACTTCAGGAGGTCACTGGCACTAACACGCAGCTGAGCTGGAAGCCACAGGGTTCTGCACTGCTCATGGCTGAGCGGCTCAGGTTACCTGAAATGACACACAGAACTTGGGGGCCGTCACGACACTCACGTGTGCTGGGAAGACTGTCATGACAGCCAGGTGGGGACAGCTTGTGTGGAGACATTTCCAAGTGGGGTTGATACCAAAGCTTTATGTTTTACGGACCAGGCTCACATGCACAGCTGTCTGATGAGCAGAACAAAGCCAAAGAAACTCCTTGCTCAAAAGAAGAAATGCTACCAAACAGTCCTTCAAGGGTTTTGTCACAGGGACCAAGTGAAAACAGAAATTATTTAGTTTAGGACCACTAACAAAAAGCAACACAGCTCCTGCTGCAGACAACAGCCAGCACTTGGACACACATTCACAGAATCATAGAATCACTAGGTTGGAAAAGACCCACCAGATCATCGAGTCCAACCATTACAATGGACCAACACACAAATTCCAGACACTGTCCCAAAGGGAACAGGTAACAGCAACACCTGGCACTCCCCGCTTGTGGAGAGGATAATTTGGGATGGACAAAGCAGACGCACCCTGGAGATATAAAGGTGAGACACTGCACAAAGCACCACAGGCACAAGAATATCTCCCATTTCAGAATTAACCAGAAGAAAACGAGGGCAACATGTAATTAATAAGCAGTGGTCAAAGAAGTCCAGAAAAACAAACAGAAATTTAGGATAATCCTTGTCCTGTCACCCTACCACCCCCAACAGTGGCTCAGAACCATCTCTTTGCTGGATTTGAACCCTCTTCGAGAAGCCTTTGCGCAGCCCAGAGCCTGTACTGCTGCCCTGGGAAAAGGGAGCGGTGGGAGGTGAGGGAAAGCGACCACGCCAGGAGAGGGGAGATGCGGGGCTGGCCAGGGAGGTTCAGGAGGAAGCAGCTTTGCAGGAGGGAAAATGCCTACAGCACGAGGAGAGGGGCTGAGCAGCAGTACCTGGAGCACAAATTCCTAACAGCAGAAATTCCTGTTTTGCATCCAACTCCAGTGTGGGCAGCGAAGCTGATTTTATGACTTATTTATTTATTTCGTCTTTGATGAACAGAAGGTTAATATAAGAACAACTCCTTGGCAAACCTTTAAGGGTAATTCAAGCGACACTGATGTGAATCAATGTTCCCTTTGTGAACGCATTACTTGGCAGAAACTGGCTTTTTGTAACCCCCTTAAACCTAGCTGGCAAAACAAAAAGAGAAAAAAAAAAACGTCCTTCAAACAAAAGGATGAGGTGAAAATAAAGAGAGAGTCGACTGCACTTTATTCTCTTTCATAGAAGCAAATGGATTTGGTGCTTTTTATACATTAATCAATCAATATCACTGACTGTACATCAGCGGCGCAGCCAAGTTATGAATGACCTTTCTGGCAAAGAGGACACTTTTAATGCTCATAAGACTGCTCATAGCTTAGCAACTTTCCGAATTTATGCCTGCATGATTACCCCTTGGAGGCAGGCGCCCGTTAGCGCTGCACTAGATATGACAAGGTTAGTCCTTGCCAATTTGTGCAGAAGAAAGGAAACTGTTGACTGTGTGCGTGTGCTCCGTTGATGCAGTTGGCTGCTGCCAACAGTGGAGGACACGCTCGCCCGACGCCAGGCAGCCACCTCGCCTGCCACGCTCCTTCGGACCAGAAGGAGACTCGGGGGGGGGTCCAGAGCTGGCTGAGGGCCAGCAGGCAAGAGCCGTCTTGTGCAAAAATCTCAGCAAAGAGAGGAGGAGAGTTGAGGCCAAAGCAGCTCGCCCCAGGGCTGAAAGCAGCCGTGGGACCTGGAGAGCATTTCTGCCAGCACAATGACAGGAGCCCAGAGGCGGTGAGAGGCACATGGGCACGTGCCGGGGCTGGAGGCCAGGACACCGAGAACATCCTCCTTTCATCGCTTTGCTGGCCATATCAAGCTGCAACTGCTACTCTGTGCAGAGCCAGAGAAAGCACCACCTCACGCTGTCAACAACAACAACGGACTGTGGGCAACAGCTTCCAACTCCTCTATTCTGTTTTATATTATTGAAATGAAAATAAAAAAGGATCCAGACCTCAGACCACCATGGGGTCACCACTTCCCCACGAGCTGTGACCCAACCCTAGCAGGAGCACAGCTGATGTTGGGTACTGCCACGCATGTGACTTCTATTTCGTATTTCTGACTTTCAGGCCTTTCCAGATTTCTGCATGTCGGCATCTCCCAGTCCCCTAACCAGGAGCTCTCCATTCACCTCCACGTCACTGCTTGAGGCCCTGGAAGAGGGACTGGCTGGTGAAGAGCTAACAGGGGGTCACGACTCTTCTCACACCCCCCCCGATCTCATCAGACTCATGATGGCCATCGAGGCAGTGGCTCAGGGAAGGAGATAGAGCAGGGAAAGGTCTGCTCGCTCCGTATTGCCCACATGCCTGCTCCCCTTCGCTCAGCATCCAGGCTGTGACCTCTAACCCCTCCCAGACTGGAACAAAATAAACTCCGAGCAATCCTCCACACCGCACACACACACACGCACTCACAAAGGGGGAGGCAAAAAAAAAAGAATAGGAGGAGAAAAGTGAGTAGGTGATGTGGAAAGGAGAGGTGGCTGCACAAGTGAAGTGGAACGGACAGGCACTGTGTGCTGCCAGATTGCCTGCCTGCCTGCAAAGGCCAAAATTAATGCCATTGTTTTGCCACAAAGGAGGCAGCAAAGTAGCAGCGGAGGCCAGAGAACAATCCTAAACACCAAGCCCTAATTCACCCTTCATAACAATAAAAAGGAGGATGGAAAAGGCCAGAACGCTTCAGCTTAATTGGTAACCAAATGAGAGAGTAGTTCCCAGAAAAGGAGCAGAAGCGTCTGCCCTGCATGAATACCGGCAAATGAGAAAAGCAAGAGAAAAACCGCTCGCAAATCACGCTCAGTCCATCCCTGCTTTCCGTCCCTTTGAGCCGAGGAGAGAGCGATAGCAGGGGCCACACAGGGGCCCACGGCAGGATCAGGGAGGGCATCAAGTGGAAATGTACATGGTGCATCGTGCCAGCTTCGGAAAGGCCGACCAAAGGAAATCTACATCGGACATTGCACGGGAAAGAAGCAACACATTAGGACACACGTGGAACAGGACAGAAAAATTAAACACTGTCATTTCTTTGATGAAGCGGCCACAGATGAATAGAAAGGCTGAAAAGAGGGGTAGGATAAAGGTACCTACACAGAAAAGGAAGAGGTGATTAGGGCAGTTTGGTCTGAAAAGAAGTAAGGTGGCATTGACAGGAGCATCCAATGAAGGCTGGTTCAAGGGAGTAGGACCAATCCTGCTCCTCTCATCCTCCAGCCTCTGGAGGACTGACAGGGAACATGGAAAAAAATGCAAATTTGAAGCAAATATGGATAATACTTTCTCATATAGCTCCCAATTAACCTTTGGAACTCATGGCCTCAAGAATTCAATGAGGTCAAAACAAAATACATGGCAAGGGCGTCAAGATGTACAACTCAGAAAGGCAAACCAACTATTCGGAAGAAATAGAAACCTTCTTGCTTAAGGGCACAAACTAAATTTTAGTAGGAATAAGGATGAGACTTTTTTTTTTGAGGTAGGTTATTATTTGTTTATAGGTCCCCGAATTTTCTTCTGAAGCAGCCAGAGGAAGGCATTGATGTTGGCAGACACCATGTTAAACAATCTTGAGTTTCTAGTGGAAAACTAATTGTGTGTGGTGACTCCTTCTTAGGCAGCTCTGAGGACTTTAATGTCATCGCCAGAAGATCAATAAGCCTTACAGAAGGGAAAGGAAGCCTGAGAAATACAGGTAAATATCGGACCACTCACCAGCAGGAACACAGGAGAGCGTTACCCTGGTGTGCATGTCCAAGTATGCTTAACAAAAGCGAAAATGCTGGAGTGGGTCAGGCTGGGGGTTACTTCAGCTGCTGTAAACCCTTGTTTCACAAATCACCCCACTGATAATATATACGATCCCATTTTGCCTATGGCCTTTAAAAAAAACAAAATCAATTTCAGAAACCAAGCTCTGTATCTCTTGCAATTAAGTCTATAATCCTAACAAATGAGCTGCTGGATGAGAATACTTTCCATTTTCATAATGCGTCCTCTGAACAAAGATTTCAAAGCACTTTTTCCTTTAGGTCAGCCACTCTCCTTCTCCAGTGCTGCCTGTTAGATAAAGACCATCAGACATATGCTCCCACAGCAGGATGAAGCATGAGAGAATCAGGACAGGGATAAGACAGAAACGAATAGGAAAGGAACTTGTGCTCTGCAGGGATATTCCCTAAAGGGAGGGAAGGTGCAGGATGTTCTCCAGTGCCAAGCATGACCCCAAGGACTTGCATCAGCTTTTATAAACAAATGATTTCTTGCAGAGGGCAACAAAGCCTACACTGTAACCCATAATCATCACTTTCAGTGGCAACAACCTGCAAAGTCACCTTCCAAACAGGATGACACATTAATGGGCCAGTGCTATAGGTCTGAGTGCGCAGGCTCTGGAAAAGCTCTCGCGTGCTTGGTTTCTCTCTTTGGAATTGCTTTGGCTGACCAGTTGTGAGAGAAGCCTGCACTGGTCACAGCAAGAAGTGGCAGGACTGAGGGTACTCTCCCTGCAGGACCGACACTTGGAGGGACAACGTTCTGTCTCTGAGGAGCTAAAAGAAAGATCATGAGAAGGGACATTACTTCTCCTTTCCAAAGATCAAAAAGCACATGGCAAATGTCAAGGAATTCAGTTTCATAACCATCTTGAAGAGTACACAGCTATTCTTGTTGTTCCACGCATCAAACCCGAAATTGAGCAGTAACATGTTTTTATTGATCCGTGTCAGAACTGTGATGTTGTCCAGACTTCTGGAGTTTCAGGCCCATCTTTTAACATCTCCGAGAACTGCTCAAACAAATTAGCAACATTTTTTATAACCTATAAGTTGAAAACATTTACAGCATGCTGCAACTACCACCTTGACGTCCTCAAGAGGAGAGTTCCCTATTCTAAAACTGAAAGGGAGAGAGGGGAGAAGAGAAAAAGGGAAGAGAAGCAGAAGCTGCAGCTGACACTGGCAGCAGAGCTGTTGGTGACCAAACTGAGTACCAAGGGACAGACCGCAGGGACAGAGACACAGCTCTTCTGTCCCAAAGGAAACAACAGATGTTTGAGCTCAGGAGAGACACTATGCCCTGACAACCTGGTTCCAGTCTGGTTCTGGAGTTCGCTTCGCTGAGGAGAAAAAGGTAGAGCAGGAGAGGGACCAGTAGCTTCCCAACATTTTCTACAGCATCTGGTGATGTTTTCCCTTTTTACTTTTCTTAAGTGGAAAGGGCTTTAAGACGCAGTCGAACAAGAAAAACATTCTGGAACAAGTCAGCCGTCAAAGCTTCCTCTCTTTCTGCTTAATGAAAGCCATGAGCTCCCAGTGACAAGTGTCTGCTGGGGCTGGATGGGGAGTTTATGAGATTCCTGCCACGTTTCAGTGATATTACCGCGTGCCTTTGGTCTGCCTGTCCCAGCCCAGCTATCTAACCACTTCCTTCCCGCCAGGCGCCTCCCATTAGAGAGTTTCATTAAGCGAATGCTTGGGGTTTGTGTAGATTTCTGTTACACCCCCCCCCCCCCCTTCACCAAGGGCACATGAAAAAAGTCACGATAAACTTTAATAAAAACAAAATTAAAATGATTAAACCTTTCATATCCTTTAGAGATTATCTATTCACCGCTGGTTGGTCCAAACAGAGCGAAGGCACAACTGCTTTTTACTTTAAACTCAAAACCAACCCCAAAAAATAAATAACAAAGGAAATCTGCCTCTGCCAGATATTAAAGGGGAACCAACTTTATCCCTGCATTCTGCAAAGCCAGATCTCAACAGTCCCATGGTGCCCTGTATGCACAAAGACAGAAATATTCCTGCTGGGACAGGAATAACATTCTCCAAAGTTTGGGTAGGGAAAGAGACACAAGGAAGAAACAGAAATTACGCTACAGGATAATACCAGGACAGAAAAGTCCCCTTCTGTGGATGCAGAAATCCTCTAAATGGACTGACTTTCTTAAAGCATGTTGCTCTCCTCACGTCTTCAGACCTTCCAAAAGAGCTAACTCTGTACAGTATCTGTGACCCACGGCTGGGAGATGCACGTTTGCTGGATTTTGATAAGCATTAAAGCAATATGAAACTAAAGCAGGACCAAAAGCTTCCATCCATCTCTCTGTCCAGCCATGAAGGAGAGAATTTTCTACCTGGACAACCTCCAGAGGAGGGACCCCGTGCAGAAATACCACTACTCCCACTGGGAACTTGTTGGAAAGGTAAAAGGTCCTTAAGCCATTCAATCCACAAAAAAATGAAAAAATTCCAAGGTTCAGCAGAACAACAAAGGAGAAGGCAACGAGCTGTCCTCTTGCTTTAAATGAACACACATGACATGAGATCTTGGAAAACAAGATGATAATCCTACATGTGGGGGTATTTGGTGGGGTTGGCACAGAGATCAGAAATGCTGCAGTGAAGGGGAACTGCGAGTTTAATCAGCTTAACATACAGATCGCCAAGAGCTGTTTTCCTCTTTGTTGCTATTTCACGTATGTTATTGCACCGTGGGTGAATGTTTTCTCAAACCAGGCCGATAGCTTTTATTACTCTCTATGTGTGAGAATGAGAGGACAGAAGTGGATTTCCTCGTCAGACAACAAAGCCGTTGCCCGTCCCCAGCTGTAGGGAACAGCCCCCGGCAGAAAGCTGGGTGCAGGCGACAAGGCACCCGACGGCCTCCTGGCACCCTCTCAACTACCTGCTGCGGCCAGGCTGCTGCAACCCACACCAAGCATCACTCTGATGATTCACGTACTGATGATTTGCTTGGATTTACATGCAAGACTTCAGAAACAAAGACTGAGCAGGCTGCTGCCTTCAGGGGGTTACAGATAACATATTGGGAAAAGACAATATTGGGTTGCGGGAGCGGGAGAGAGGTAAAAAGCCCGAGAGAAGCTAATGAAGCTGGGCAGCATTTGATGTTTGCACACAGGAGCTCAGATTGTCATTTGGGTTGGCAGATTATTAAATGTGTCAATCAAGGACAAGCCTGGAAATGGCAAGAGGAAGCATGTGAAATGAGGTTAGCTGTTAAACACCAGAGGAAGGATCGTGTTTTGAGGAGGAGGGGGTGACTGGCAGCAGAGGAGCTTCTCTGGCCATAAGAGGCAGAGGCAGCGGGAGGAGATGGCTTGCAGAACATAAACTGGGAACTACTGCTTGCACCAGGTGGGAAATTTTACACCAAATCCCTCAGTGTGCACCTCCCACCTTGCTCTTCCCTAGCCTTCTGCAAGGGCCACATGTTCAAGCCAGATAAATCTGAGCATCGCCAGCAAAGCCAGAGCTGTAGCTTGCTTTTGGCTGGTAGATACTGTAGGATAAACTGTACGCCGCTCTCCTGCAGATGCTGTACAAGAATACACTTTGGAAAGTTTTTAATTGTTCTGAGCAATTAAGTCCCATGGAAAAGTGGAGAGAGGCTTGCAAAAGCAAACTAATTATTCCTTTATGAAACCCTCCATTACCTCTATCAGATGTAGGAGAGCAACATGCATGTTCCTCCAGCATTAGCAACGACCGCATTTTCTTTAATTGAGACCAAGTGGAGGACATCAGATCTTAATAAATATGAGTTATTTCAAGCAGGGAGAAATATAATTTGGCACTACCCATTTTAATTTCAAAAGTCTTAAAGTTACACTGGAAGTACAGAGCCTGCAATCATGAAAAATCCACTCCAAAGCAGAATCTCACATCCCTGTTGGAACAAATTAAATTAATAATTACTCCATGCTCGATGACTGTGAATGAGAACTGCCTTGCATGGTTGCCCGCTCTTCAAGGTGAGAAAATAAGAAGACCGTTCCCCTCATAGGAGGTTTCTGTGGAAGATCCCCTTCCCCTTCTCCATTGTTTTACTTCATTTTACCACTGGGCCAATCCTGACTCCTAAACTGAGGGCACGGCCACCAAGGGAAGGGAGGAACTGCAAAGCCTGGACAGGACAGAGGGCAGCGAAGAGGGTAACACATGACGAACGCGGCTAAGATCAAGCCTCCCTTCAGTTGAATAGAAAACTTCTTGTCCAAGAGAAACCTTTTCATACTGCAAACCACATCCCGAGCGTTTCTTGAACAAATCTGCTCCCAATCACATGGGAACTTGCTTCCGTTCCCATTTACCATCACCTCTCTCCTGATGGCGATGCCTTCGTAACCCTGGTGCAGCTACAAAACTACTTTTAAGAAAGAGGAACATTAGCAAAGTGTTTCATATGACTCAGAGTGAAAACAGAGGTGCAAGCACCATATGAGCATCCAGCTGTCTGCAAGCCCCACAGGCAGAGCCAAGCTGTGTTTGGTAACTACTATTTTTAAACCACATGGGGTTTTCTCATCTGGCAACTGCACTAGCTATACCTCAGTTCTGTTTACATACTTGGTTTCATTAAAAATTCACATCCTGATTTCTAGTCTACACTTCGCAGCCCTTCAGAAGGTCGAATACTGAAATACAAGGATGACGTGGATGGACAGTGCATCCACCTCTGCCTGGGGGGTGGAGAGAGGGGAAAAGCGGGGCCCACAGGGCGTCCCCTCCTCCTGGGGAGCTCTGGGAGCCAGCACCTTTATAGGGGGTACCAGAGCAGTGCTTTATAGTGAAGTTACTCCTCTAAATAATTGCAATCAACCTGTTTTGAGTGGGGAGAGAGGCCGGTCCCTCGGTTTTTGCTGGCAGAGCGAGCAGCATGGATGCTCCAGCTAGGCGAGAAATGGCAGGACGGGCAGGCAGCGATCCTCCTGCTGACACTCGCTCCAGCCCCTTTCCTGCCCAAACAAAGGGGCTTTTGACTGCTCTTGGCCGAGTTCAGCAACAGCTTCCAGAAAGCCTGCCCTCAATCTTCACACGCGAGGGCCCCAACAATGACTTTGTGTGTTGGAAGAAGATGGCTGCTAAGGATCTGGCAGGGCCTAGCAGGACTGCGGAAACCGTATGTCCACCACTGGTTCTCTGCGGTGCAGTGGGCAGGCTACGAAAGCCCCTTGCGGTACATGTCCAGCAAAATAACTCTTCAAAAATTAGTGGTACCTCTGGCTGGTTTAGCCTGGTTTGAGGGGAACAGTCCCGTCTCCATCCACAAGGATGAAATGCTCCTCCAGAAATATATGGTGCTAAGAAAAAAATCTGAATGTGCACTGAATAGAGGATAATCCCTTATTTTTAGCTTTCCTATGGATTTTCACAGTAAGCATACAAAGCTTTGTAAAATAGTCTATAGAATGACTCATAGAGTTGAGAAGCGGTCAGCATTTCCCACTAAATGTTACACGACTTTTCCACAAGTCACCTTATTCGTGACTCTGTAATGCTCTCCAGCACAGCTCTAGAGATCAAAATTTGACTCTATTTGGGTTCCTACGTTTTGTGTTGTATTTTTAAAAACGTTCCCAATAGCCCCTCAGACTGTGTCCAGCTTGTGGTACTAAAATTACCTTGGAAAAGGAGAATAAAGGTGCATCAGGATGATCAAACTGAAACTCCCGGGCATCATACAACTCCAGCCCAGGCAGGCCACGCGAGGCTGTCTGAGTTATGAAATGGGATGCCTGCTCTCGATGCCTTCTAGAAGGAAACACTTTTAAAGCCAGAATGAAAATTTGGTGCAGGTTGTTTCACTCTTATTCCTATCATTATCCTATGAGTCATAAGTGCATCCATCCCTACATCTTGAGAACGTTTTGTTTTTTATTATGGGCTTGGGGTTTTTTTCCTTCTCTAAACCCCCATCATTAAAAATCAATTAGCTGATGGTAACGTTATACAGATGCTTCTGCAGCAAGGGGCTGACATCTGCAGTGGCAGCAGCCCAGATACTACAGCAATAGATGTCCAAAAATACCCCGTGGAGGAAAATAAGCTCCCGCCCCTCAAACTGTATTCTTTCTGACCAACAAAGCAGCTGAACGTCCAGCCTGGGCCCACTTCCCTGTCTCCTGCATAATTAGCACACTTCTCAGAGCAAGCATAAAAGTTTAATTGTCTTTAATTATCCAGTTCAAGGAGGATTGAGTTTCTTGCCTGATGTCCATATAATTTCCCTGCCAACGACTTTATCATCCCGTTACTGGAAGTGGAGTGCAGCTTCTAAAGCTCTCTTCCATAAAAGACACAAAAGTTTCAGTGAAGGCTGTGTTGCTGGCACAAGCAGAGACAAAGGTCCTTGTGTCTACAAGGCTGTTGCTGAGGCTGTTGCATGTGTTTTCTGCAGGGTGGGAGGGAATGAGTTGCAACTAATGTGCAATCAAGAACCATCACAATTACAAATGTAAATGAACAGGCAATTGGCACTGACCTTTGTAGATTGTTAGAGGACTAATTAAGGTATGATCAGACACTCTCTTCCAACGCATTGAGATGCATTTACACAAGCAAACATCTACGCAACGCCCCGGAGACAGCAATGCTTTTTCCTACATGCTTGCACACACCAGCGAGTACGTACACACAGGCAGACATGGCGTTTAACCTCGATACCTGCTCTCTGTTGCAGAGCAGACAGGACGGAGCGGGAAGGGGAACAAGGCAACTTCACCCACTTGCTCTGCACAGTCCCACTTAACACAAGGCTACAGCAGGAGGGCAAGAGCTACCTCTCATTACTGCAACCAGCAGATTTATGTAAGGCTGGGGTTGAGGAGATTGGCATAAACTGGATAAAGTTAGGGAAAGAAAAAAGTGATAATCTTGCAGCGTCTCTAGCAAAGCCACAAAAGGTCTCTGGCAGCAGCAGGAGTGATTGTGGCTGCTGTGTGCCAGCTCCTTACCTTGGGTCACGGCTGCCCCAGGGCTCTGCCCTGAAGGCAGCAGCAGCTGGCTGGACCCCACGGTCCCCTGGGAACTCAGGACCTCTTACAATGGAGTCCCTGGTGTCTGCTTGCTCTTGGTCACAGCACAGCAGGCCACAGAGTGAGGAGAGGGATGATGTTTCATACTACTGTGGAAGCAAACCAGCAAGAAAACACAGCAGCACAAGAAAGGTTTTGTACAGCTCAGCCCTGCCCTGAGCATTTGCGGTTCCACAGGGAGAGAAGGCAGGCGCTGATCAAGACCCTTATCCAAACCTTGGCCTTGCCCTTTGGGTTTTGAGCATTGCCCAGGGCTAGGCCACCCTCTCAGCGAGGGGTTTTGCATAAAGCAGAAGAGCTGTGAGGATTAAAATGGTTTTAAGAGTCCTCAGAAAGAGCAGTGATAACAAAAGAGGACTCACTTTGGGAAAAAACGCAAGCTAATATTGTATTTGTAGTGAAATAAAACTCAAAACAAATACAATTAACTAAAAGGGGACGGTGAATCACAACGGTGAATGCCAGCATCAAAACAAACCACTGCTCTTCTAATGCAGCAAACCAGTAAAAATAGTCACTATCCCTCTGGGCCCCCTGAGAGAGCCATGTCACAGATCAGAAAAGCACTTTCTGCTCAAGGTGTCTGAAGCACAGGGAAGACTTTCTCACATCATCTGTTACCACCAGAGACATTTCATCAAAAGGCAGTGAGCAAAGTCTACCTACCTCTCAGAAAAGAACAATAAAACCACAATGGGCGTACAGCAGAGACATCATCGGATTATGCAGGAGGAAGAAATGCTGAGCACCAGCTGCAAACCCCGAGTGCAGCCCTGCTATGAGGGAAGAGCGTTTCCCAGGCTGGCAGCAACAAGTGCCACCAGGGAAGCCTTCCTGATCAGCACGTGCTGCTCTCCTGAATGGGTCTAAGAGTCAAACACTGCAGCAAAGTTCAAAACCGAGAAAAACCAAACATGTCAGAAGGGTGAATTGAAGCCTAGGTATGTGCATATTCCTGCTTCACGTCACTAACACCCCAAACTAGAGAAAAATAACAACAGCAAGCTAAATGATAATTAACAGCAACATTTTATAACACTGGAAGTTCAAACATCACTGAAAGAACGGACAGTATCAGCCTACTTGAGACAGATCTTTTTATGTATGAAGAAATTACACTGAATAAATCAAAGCCAGGAAACAAATTACTGTTGTGGCCTGCAAGAGGCCAACCTTGTCCACTGCAAGGACCATCCTGGGTGCCACGTGATGCTCCTGCCTGCCCTGCTGCTCAGGAGAAGAGGCACCAGCTTGGGTCCCCACCAGGGCTGCCCAGCTCTGGCCTGTGGGATCCCAATGCACCTTCCTACACGATACGTCCTCAGCCACTGGTCTGGGGCAATGGGGCCACCCCACTGCATATTTGAGCTGATGTTCTGATCCCGTAAGGGGTCAGAATAAATGGGAGATGAAAGCATCCATTCCACCTGACAGGGGCACTGCAGCTTCCCACCCAAATCCAGCTCCCATCACCGTGGGGATAACTGGATCAGTACCTTGCGCCTGCAGCCGCCAGTGTGTGGGCAAGGTGTGCCTGCTTAGTCTTGTTGAACAACGGGCTGGAAGAATGTTTAAAAGGAAATATGTTAGGTCAAAGCGACCTGAAAAGTAGACCAGAAGTTCTCCCCTCTTCATACTCCACAGAGTCTTATTCTTACTTGCCTTTTTAATGTTTGAAATAACATAGGAAAAAGAAATTCTTAGTGTTGTCTTTGCTGTTGGTTTTTGTTGGAGAACCAACAGGCTTAAAGCAAATTATCTCAAGCCATTTGAAAAAGTAAAATATTTCTAAACTGAGATTTCTTTCTGGTGACTTGTCAGGCCTTTTAGTTAAAAAAAAAAATCATTTTTAAACTGGTCAACAAATCCTTTTTGCTTTCAGCTACTCAGCTTCTGCACTCACAGTACCTGCAATGTCATAATCCTGGCAGACCCACAGGGAAAGATAAGGTTTCTAAAGTAAAAGACAAAGTAAACAAAAATTTCTAAAGTAAACAAAGATTTTCAAGACTGTTATGTATATCACAAAAGGGCACAGATGGTTTCTCCTCGCTGTTCATTTTGCTTTTAAGAAACCTCACAAACCATACAACACTGGTCAACATATCCTTTTGATATGTGAATGTTTTTCTACAGCAAAGCCTTGCAGAGAAGCGGAATGGCTCTAAGAGCTGCTGTCCCCTCCGGGATGGTGCGGCAACCATAGCTTGCTTTCTCTGTCACCGTGACCTTTGGGAAAGCATATTCCGTGCCCTTGACTCCACTGGGCCGCTGAGTTCACAGATCGGTCACTTTTTTCCATAAGATTGAATTTAACTCTTAATGAAAAATGTCCCGTTTTACTTTTAGGGTTATTTGCAAGTATTTCAGATCCTAACACAGATAACTATGCAACCCAAGTCTTAATTCAAGAGCCATTTCTAAGACCTGCATATACTCTCCTCCAGCTGGTGGTGCTTTCCTTTCTCAATGCCTTTAAGCTAGGACCCCTTTTCCTTGTCTCTATGTGCATTAACTGTACAATGCTAGTTCCTCTGAGCGCTTTTATGCAAGATTTAGTCATTTCAACAGAAGTCTTGGAGAAAAGTCCTGGTTGAAGCAGAGAGAAGGGTTGTGAAGCCTTTCACTGGCACCTCCCCAGCTCCAGGGTCTTCACATCCCTGACAGCACATGTACCAGCTGACTCAGGTTGGCTCTCCTCTGCCTCCTCCAAAGAGGACTTAATGAGATTTTGCTTTCTCCTAATGCAAAACCCTTCTTAAACCTTAAAAAGTTTAAATAAAATACAATCTCTGTTTTACCCAGACTAACTGTCCCCTTTGAGGCACGTTTTCTCTTGCTAGCCTCACAGCTGCAATCCCTTTCCTATTACCTGTTCTTTCTGTATGTGCAAATGCTCTGTCCATGGCTTTACCCAGGAACGACTTTCTCGCATCATCTGTCACAAGAAGGTGTGGAAAAAAGACAAACACCTGCCCCTTCTCCTGCCCACCCCTCTCAACCAGCTCCTCCTCCCAACCTGAAATACTGAAAACCGATGAACAAGCTGGGACAGGTTTGCACTGGAGCTCAGGATATCACTTGACACATAGGAAAGTATCTACAGAAGTACAGTCCAACAGTTTGTTACAGTTGTTCAAATGCGATGGTATCTTTAGACACATAATATTACACTGTTTAAGAGAGTAATGGGAACAAATATGCACACTTCTACATGTCAAACTTGGATTTCACCCCATTGGAACAGAGGGGACCACTTAAAAGCATGAGATATAGCACACGCCTAAGTATTTGGTGCTTCACAGCCAGCACTCACAAACCTCGTGAGGGAGAGCTGGATGCTGCAGGTACAACAGGGGTCTTGTCCTGCTTCCAAAACATTACTGTTAAGCAGCAAGCATCATCCCCACAGCAGGGAGGAGAATCAAAAAAGTCACTGAGCTTGCCACAAAACTGGGTCTGAGGCTGCTGGTCAAATCCTGTGGCGCAGAGGAGCCAAAAGCCCAACCCTGTTCATGCAAGGGAGGCACCACTCACCCGCCTCGGCAGCTGGGCACTTGCGGATGGTGAAGATCTGTCCCAGGTCCTCCTCCTCTTCAGGGAGGCCTTTCTGGAGACGCTGCAGCTTACGTAGGCTTTCACTCCGCTGGTGTTTCATGGAGCGCACGTGCTGGATAAGGTTCAGCTTGGCCTTGGTGGAGTAGTTACAGAGGACACAGTGATAATAGCAGCTTTCACCCTCCACCCCACTCTCGTGATGCTGAAGGTGCTGTGAAGAACAAAGTAGAGAGATGTGAATTCCTTGTATCGTCTCCAGTCTCCCTGGCTTATTCTACTGTAAATTGCTAAAAGCCACCTGGGTATTAAGTAAGAAACCACTTTTTGACAAAGGCACAGTAAGATCAAGCCTGTTTATTCTCAAGGCACCCTGCACTCTCCTGCTTAAAAGCAAGAAAAACATAACACACTGAAATGAGCACAGAAGCAAAAAAACTGAGATAGTGCAAGAAAATACCAGATCCAACATTAACAACTATTCACAACGTACGCATGGCTAATTCTTTCATATCTGAAGCTTATCCCGGGAGGTGATCCAACTTCATGTCAAACAGATAAAATTAAATTTGATAAATTCTCATTGAAAACTGAGAAGAATAAAACCAAAGCAATCCTAGAACACAATGAACCCATTAGATTGAGAGGTCCTGGAAACAGTGTATGGAAGCGGAGTGTGGAGCGTATGCCATCCTATCCATCATCCAGCCCTCTGTTCCCTGGCATCTCAGTTTTACTGCCTTGGATCTGGAAGAGAGCAGCAGCCTGGCCTGGAAGACGGCTGTGACAGCGATCCAGACCGAAAAGCCAATGGTGAGCACGCAGCTGGGTGTCACAGCAAGAGGTTAGCGCTGGGAAAAAAATCTTGTCGCCCTCTGAAGCTGTGCATCGCAGCCAATACAGCTAATTCCAGAGTATTATATCTTGATTATTTGACAAAATCTATCAATTGTCTGGCACAGAGGTCCATGCCGCTAGGGGAATGAACAGCTATTTTATGTCATGCATCCCAAGGATGTGGCAATTAGCTGTTAAAACCAGAGGGAAGAATTTGCTGCTTACAGCTATTCCAGTAGCCACGGCACAGCCACACCTCGTTCAGTCTGGGCAGCGGCAGGGCTGAAAGCTCACAGCAACTTTCCCAGTTCCCACAGTACGGGCTTATCACAAGTTGAGGAAAAACTGATACCACAGTCAAATGACACGAAAGCCTCCTCAGTGAAGGCTGTTTGGTGTTTCCACCACCCACCCACTTATCAGCTAAGCAATAATCCGTGCCAGCTCCTATCGTCCAACCTCAAGGCATCTTTTTGTTTTCTGGGTCATCTCATGAAACTCTCTCCTCACCGTGCACTTCACCCGGAGCATATAAGTAAGGCGATTTGGACATGATCTCAAGGTTTGTCAATCAAAAATATTGCCTACGTGCAGCCAGGACCTTCTGGTAAAAAGTCTGACGTGTATTATCTCAGTTACAGCTAAGATAAGATTAAAGACACATATTACCCAGCCCTGTGTGCTTAGCTAACACGGAGGAAGGAGAGCCCTCTGAGCCTAGGAATGATTAAAAATAGGATAGGAGCTGATGCTGAGGCTTCTGATTGGAAGGGTGAGGGAAGAGAATAAATGTATTCTAGATCTGGCTAATTAGACTAGCCTCTTTTGGGATCACGATGTATTTAATTAAATTCACTGTAATATTTGAAGAATCCACTAGGGCTCTAATCCCACTGGTGCCCTCAAAAGATTTTTTGCTGTTTTCCCTCCTAAGAACTTCTTCTCATTTCTATTGTTTGCATGCATTACCCTCTTCCTGAGCCAGAAAAAGAGAAAAGGCTTAAGACATAAAATCTAAGGTTAGCAAGCCGGTCGCAAGGGCCACGTGATCGGTTTGCACGGCCCAACTTAACCAGCCTTGCGCTGTCCTGCTTAGATCTGAGCAATAAAACCCTGTCGCTGCAGGCTGGGGGTCTCGCTCCAGGAGATGCACACCAAGCACTCCCATCAGTCAAGAGGTGCATTGGGGAAACTCCTGTCCTACAAACAGCATCCAAGCTCAAAAAGTGCCAGAGGGCTCTGTAGCGGCTTCCTCAAGAAGGCAGGGGACACCCCTAGTGAGCAATTAAAGAAAAATCTGGTCATGGGTTCAAGGAAATACTAAGGACATGGTCTCAGTGGGAACCAGAGTCACAGCCTGTACTGCTCTCATTTTAAAGGGGATTTTAGGAAAGCATTTATTTTAAACTGGTTAATAACTGCGTGTTATTTTCTGCTCTTCTTTTGCTCCCACCCCATGCATGTTTAAATACCCCTTGTCCCATTGTACTTATCATAGAATCATAGAACAACCAGTTTGGAAGAGCCCCACTGGATCATCAAGCGTCACCTGGTGTCGTTGAAAGAGTCAAGACCTGAGGGTGCCACCACCACTGCCAAGTCCACCTCGGACACGGCACGATATCGCACGCCTACCCCTGGTCCATGTCAGTCTTGCAGCAGAGGAAAGGAGCCAGCCAGAAAAAGAAAACATGATGGATGAGCAAGGACTAGCTGTGAGTTGCTGGAAGTGATGAAGTGCTGGACAAGAACGTGTAGTTATTGCCCATCATACTGTTAAGCTTTCCCCTTGTGAGAATTTATCCGTATCACAGAAAACAAATTCAAAATATTAAACCAGAACCTTGTTAGAAGACAAATCAACTTGAAAATCAAAGGAATATATTGTTCCTAGGAAAACCAACCAACTTCTGTCAGAGAACATTGATTTCTGCAAGTCTGGGGGGGTGTTTGCTCCCTCCCTCTCAACGATAGGAAACTTCCAACATCTGGTTCTTCACGCATGGCATGCAAAATATTGATCAGGTTTAGTCAAAGCTCCACTTTAAATCAGAAACAGACAGAGGAACGCTCTGATGGAAACCATACGGCTCACGAGTACGGCTTCCCAGGGGGACGCGGACTGTTCCTGTATGTACACTAACCGCAGCACAGCACCGTGCTGCTCACAACACCTATTCCTACACACAAATCAAACCAAATCCGGCCCATCTGCCGTTCGGGAAGTGCTCAGGTCCCTGGGCGAAGCTGTGCTCTCGCTCCACAGTGCAGTGATTAGCGCAGGAGGATCCTACCCAGAGACCTCTTCTCCTCCATTTGCTGTAAACCGTGCACCGCCTGTCCCCGACCTTCGCCACAGACCTCCTGTGGAACACCAGTCCCTCGCAGTGACAAACACCCCACTGTGGTAATTCCAGCTCAGCGTCATGAGCTATCCACTCCAGCTCTGCTCCCCCAGGGAACAGCTGTGCTGGAGCCAGACGGTGAACAAACCTCCTGGAACAACCACCAGTCCCCATCCCATGGAGGAGGTGCCACCATCTCACCAGGTGCTGGCAGCAGCCAGAGCCTCTCCTCTAGCGTCTGACAAGGCAAATGCTATTTAAGGGTGACTCTGTACCAAAGCCTACTTCCCTGGGCGGCTGTGCTCGTGCCAGCAGCCAGCATGGATTCAGCTCTGCCCCACACAAACTGCTTGACGAGCATTCTGGGCTGGTTTAGGGAACATTGCTTATCGACCGCCTCCTTCCTCTAGGTTTGGCTCGAAGATGTTGGCACATTCAGAGGGTCTGAACACAAAGACAGTTTAAATAAGCAGGAGAAAAATTATAGCTTGTGCTTATACACGCTGCTGAGGGCCAGGAGACAGTCATCATCAATCCCTCTGGGGCTTGCACTGCGCACAGCCCCCAGTGCCCCAAACTCAAGAGGAGGGAGAGGGAGGCGACCACACACAGGCAGCATCCACACCAATGCTGCCCACAGTCAAGGGCAGGAGAAGGGGTTGTGGAGGGCATGGGACAGACTGGCCAGGGCAGGAGAGGTGTCTGTGTGAGCCCAAGCCAGCACATGCGGGCGGGGATGAGCTGAGCCACACTGCACCGATCGACTGACTTTACAACCCTCACTCTCTAACATCTGTTTTCAAATTGTTTTCTTCTAATAAATAATAGCATAATGAATGCTCACAGTGTACGACTATGGAAATCTGATTTTTAAACAAAGGAATGACGCTATATTCAGTTTTTCTTTCTCTCCACCTCCATCCTTCACATATCTTCCCAACTCTGTTTATTTTACCATCTATCTTTTCCCCATCTAACATGAGTATTTTTCGATACTCATGGAATTTAACAAGACAGATTATGAATCAATCGGTCTGTATGCAGTCCTCCTCACCCCTATGCTGTGTACTCAGTCCATGTTCTTCAGAGTCGAGTCTGTTGTAAACAGGACGGGGGATCTTGTTGCCACTAGCGCACACATAATGAACTCGCTGAATACTTTTGTAGGTGTTATTGTAGACAATGTTCACCATTGAATCTGATTTCTAGAAACTTTTGTACGTCTCCTACATTTTAAAAAGACGTTAAATCTGTATCTGCGTAAAACCTCTTCCGTATGAAGCTTTGTTACAGTCATTATGTAAAGAGTCCAAGTCCTACAGTAATACAAACAGAAACCCCTCCCTATAGTGCTCTTGCCAGAAGGCACAATGGTATTTTCCAAACCATATTTGCTACGTTTAGCGGTCCGGTCCTGTTCTGAGGGATATCTGATCTGTAACCCTAGCTCACTTGGGAGACGCAATAACCGCTTTGAACTATCTCGCGCTTCTGATATTTATTATTCATTAGAAAAAAAGACCCAATTTCTATGCAATCTTAACTTCATCTTGTATAATGCTTCCCTTCTGGAAGGCCCAGGGGGACGAAAGCTGCTCAGGACAAACCCACACTGACAACAGGCGTTGGTCTGCAAGCAGTAAGACCAAACATCTCCGCAAGTGGTGAGATCCCACCTCCACCCTCCACAAGTCCTGATGGTATAAAAAGCAGTAGAACATGTAAGAAAACTCTCTGTAGTCTCAAGGATGGACCTCTTCTTCTTCAGACCTCAAAACAGAACAAGACTCCTTAATTGCCCCCAGGAACAAGCAGCCTGTGCTCTCCTGCTCAGCTCTCTGGTGTGCAACCACATCCTGCACATATCAAGGTGTCTGTAGATAGGAATCATAGAATCATTAAGCTTGGAAAAGACCTCTAAGATCATCAAAAGTCCAACTTTTAGACCAACACCACTGTGCCTGCAAAACCATGGCCCAAAGTGCCATGTGTACATGCTTTTTGAGCCCCTCCAGGGATGATGACTCCACCGCTTCCCCAGGCAACCTATGCCAACGCTTCACCACTCTTGCAGTAAAGAATTTTTCCCTAATATCCAGGAAAAGCAGGTGAAATAACAGGCCTGGGGCACAAAATCCAAAGGAGGAAAATGCATGAAAGCCATACAACAAGCAGAGAACCAACACTAACAAAAAGAAAACCCTTGCTCACCACCAGCTGGCTAACAGATTCACCAGCCACAGCGCTGACCTGGATCCTGAAACATCCGAATCCGAGATCCGTGCAAGAGCGCTAACGGGTTCAGGCAAAGCAAGTCACGCCCTCTTGTTTACACAAACATCCTCCTGCTTACCAGCTCTGATGCTCAGTAAGGCCATGTGGTGGCACGGATAACTGATAAACTGTCTGAAGAAATCCCTTCCAAATCACTTTTGATCACTTTCTCCAGCTGGCTCTCACATTACAGGACAATCCTGCCACAAAAGTAGAGGCCACTGAACTACAGAAAGCTTCTTTAAGAATGCTCCACTGAAGTTATCAGTCTTGAGCATCTCTAGAGGAGGTTTTTTTCCACATATAACACTTCTTACCACTAGAACTCAGGATGACGTCTGTTCTGTTAGAATGGGTAAAATTAGTAGTGATTTAAAAGAATCTACAGATGCAGCTGAGAACGATGGAGCCAAAAATCTGCTGGAGTGTTACAAAAGCTTTGGAAGGGAGCACTGCCTTCGACTTGCACTGCTCTTACTTCTTCCTGCGAGCACTCATGCCTGACCAGCACCACAAAAAGACGCAGCAGGAGCCCCGCTGAGCCCACGGTGGTGTCACACAGAACCAGGGGAACATTGCTGAGGCTACACGAGATTTCAAACCGCAGAAGGTTCCTGTGAAAGCCAACACCAGCACACCCTCCCGCGATCAGGAGGAGGTGCTGGAGGCATGCCAGCCCTATGAGCACATCCTCAGTACAGAAGGATGCCCAGGGACTGACTCTTCCTCAGGGTGAAGTCAGACACGGGTAATTAGTAACAGACTTTGTAGGAAACATTTCACACTCCAGCAAGAGCTGTGCCTGCGACAATGCACTCCCAGGGAGCAAGACGAGACATGACCCTTACACCAGAGCCAGAGGGGAGGCTACAGGTCGTCCTGGAAAGGACCCAGCCCCTGCAGCAGACCTCAGAAGCCTCGTAAGCATCTCTTGGCCCCCAGCTGCCTCTGATCTGCTGCACGAGATAAATCACACAATCCTGGAAGAGAAGAATCTGAATTTTTAATGAAAGTCATGTGGATGCAGCTGTCTGATCCCAGCCTGTTCCAAGTACTCCATAAAAGCCAGAGCTGGCCCATCCGTCTTGCTCTCCTTTCACACCTGCAGTCCCGGCTGGAATTTCCTGGAGCTGATGGAGACACGGGGCGGACGTGGCACGCAGCGAGAACACATGCTGGCTACGCGCTGGAAAGGGCTGGTGTGTTTGTAGCTGCCCTCTGGCCCAGATGTTTTAAAAGAAGGAAAAAAAATTGATGCTCCATACAGCAGGTTCAAAAGATGAACTCACGCTCTTTTGTATTCCACCAACGTCCTGCGATTGTTTACTGCTTCTGAAGAAGAAGCATGACAAAACTCCTCCCTCCTTCCAGTCTCTCCAGATCCTTGCATAACAGCTCCTTCAAGCAGCTTGCCAGCTGTAGAGTTTAGGCTCACATGCCCACAACAGCCTAATGCTAGGTAGGCATCACTCTCCCATCTCCAGCTAAAGCCTCCTTAGTATCACCCAAGCCCTTCAAAACACCACCACAAGATGAGGACAAGGAGACTGTGCAAAACAAATCTGGATTTTGATTTACTTTTTGGGTTCTGATCATTAGTGTTCTTTCCAGAAGGCTAGAAATGTAGCACTGTCTCCTGCCAAGAGGCTGAAAAACTTGATGCAAGTCCCTGAATCAGCTTGAAGAACAGCATTAACAATCCTAATTAACAGCCAGTCCCTACACCCCCGCTTCTATATCTATACTTTCCCTGCCCTCCAACCCTGCCTGGCATTAAGTGAATGTCCTTGGTATTGTGAAGGGGCTGATGCAGACACTGCGAGCCCCAGGCAGGCACAGAGCTGCTGAGCACAAACAAGCGTAGCTGCAGAGTCCCCAACCTTCTCACCACGAGCCTCAGACTGCGAGGCTGCCAACCGCGAGGGAAGGAAGACCAAGGACTTTCCTCAAAAAGGAGCTCAGCAGCTCCACAGAGGGCAGCTGAGCAGAGACTTGCCATATCAGGGAATGGTCGGTAAGAATGTGTGAGGCACAGAGGTTCTTGGTAGCTCCAAGTAAGAGCTGATCCCCCCTGTATCATGGAAAGGAGCCATCCCCACGGCATCCCATCCAGGCAGAGGCTATGGGCCATAAATGCTGGCCCCGCTGGCCATCAAGCTAGTGGTGCTTGCTGTACCCAAATGCTTTTGAATTCTCCCACAAACCATGCCAAAAGCCACCCAGCAAACTGGGTTTGCTCCACCAGCCCTTGAAGTCTCATTAAAAGCCAAATATTGCTCAGCCTAAAGATGGAGAGCTCAGCATGGATTTTACTGAACGTTAAATCAACCAGCAAGCGTAGCCAGCAAACTCTGTGGCACTTTAACTTTAAATAATGCAATAATTATTGAATTTCCTTTTTATAACCGAAGTGCTGGAATGTAAACAATGGGGCTGTAATTGCAGGAAGGGGGGATCAATAGAGGCAATCGTTTTCAGCCATGTTAATTGTAAATACAATTGCTCCAAGATGTCAGCCTCGTTCTTCTCGCTCCCAGAATCATCCTAACGGATGACAGAGTCCAACTTTCCCATTACAGCTGTTCGTTCCTTTAAGAGGTTCTCAATCAGGTCTGATCAATCTGTCAAGATAATGCATGGAGTAAGTAAGACTCTTCCAAACACAAGCTCCCAATCAATAGCCTGGACCTGCTTAATGAGGAGGGGCTAAAGCCCAGAGGGAGGCAACAGTCCCAGCTTCTGCTCAGCTCTGGCAGATAACTTCTTCATTGGGGCCTTGCTAAGCCGATCAGCTCTTAATGAGGACATTGTTTATGCAGACTGTGATGAGCAGCATCCCCAAGTATTCACAGTCCCCGAAGGGCTAGCGGGCAAAAAATGACAGAGATTAACAGAAAACAAGAGCTAAGAAAGGTTGAACTTGTATTCATACTCCCCCACCATCTTTTTAATTGTGCAGCAGACCTGAAAGTACTAATTAATCATTCCTTAGAAGATACCTCCAAAGATGAAGATCTGTGTGGGACCATGGAAAGTCTAAGAACATCACTAAGATCCCTCCCACACATTCAAAGAAGAATGAAGTCCATGGGTGAAATCTGTGCTTGCCCAGCTGTACTGGCCATCCCCTCCACCCCAGGAGAGGCACTGACAGCCGTAGGAAGCACGATGAACCACCAGCTGGAAACCTCCCAGAGAGAGGGAGGAGATGCAAAGACGGAGTTACGGTAGCAGTCTGAGAGGCCAGTCTCATCTGTGTTATTTAATTCTGGTAGCACCTGGGTATCTCTTTTTTGTAGCTGGGCACTATGCTATATGCTTGCCGAGTAGCTGAGAAAAGAGGAGAGTACCACTGCACGTGGGCTCCTATCTACAGCCACTAAACTTTCTTTGCTCCCACATTACAAGAGTTGCAGTCGTAACAAATCTCCTCCTGGGTGACTGCAACTTCAGAGAATTTTCCAGATCCCTAAAATCTTCACAGCTCTCCCCAGGGAGGCACAGGTGTAAGCACTACTATATGTGGAGATGCAAACAGGAGTGTGTGTATTGATCTTGCTAATTATAGTGATAAAAACAAGGCACAATTAGAGTACATTTCCTATCAGCTGTTCTGAAAAGTGCTGTCCCTTGACCTTGCGTGCTCCTGCTCCGGCCATGGCTCCCACTGCAGGACCCGCAACAGCCCTGTGAGTCTGCAAGGGCATCTACTGCTGCTCACCTGAGCACTTCTGAATAACACGAACCCAATAAACTTCACGTGAAATGCACTCTCCTGTTACAAATGAGGGACGCAAGGCACATAAACCATGAGTTGAGCTCCACACAGCAGTTTCTGCAGAGCAGTACAGTGGTTTGATGACAGCAGAGTTCCTCTTGCATGTCTACAAGTTAAACAAAACCTGAATTGATGACATTTTGCTCCTCAGGAACATGTACAGTTTTGTCACTTCATATTTTATGAGGATGTTGTCATCTCCGGAAAAATATGACCAAAAAAAGCTGTGCTTTGTCTTGAAAAGCAGTGCCTGCAAAGTACTCTGTGGACAGCAACAGGATAAAGTTATAAAAATAGCAAGAAAATGTTTGCCACGACTCAGTAACGTCACTGAGGAGGAGGTCAGGTCTTTCAGCCCGCTCCTTTCTCAGTGCTGTGGGCAGCCAAGAAATTCAGGCAGCCTTATCTCTCCTAGGGTCTGGAAAAGAAGTGGGAAAAGAAGAGCTGAACATGAAGAGAAGGCAGTAACCAAAAGCAGGCTCAACAATCCCACTACCCGGGTGTTTTGAACCTATTTTGTACACATACTTGAAAATAATAAGTTCAGTGTGAGTTGTTAAGCTGTGAACGCTCAGGTGAACTAGAGCAGCCTTCAAATTTGGAAAATCACTGATAAAAGGCAAATTACATAATAAAGAGAGCTGTGGGGAACCAGAAAAGACAGCAGGATAAAAATCTGTTGTCCATATTGTAATTATATGGCTGTGAGTGATAGAAAAAGGCTTTCCGTAACACAGAACAAGACTAGGACTATCCGCACAGGTGACGTATTCTTTCCTCCAGCAGTGACAGCGATGATCCTTGCTGCACTGTGAGGGATCTCAAGGAGGCTCTGCGTGTCTGAAGGGACAGCACACAACACGTGCTTGGTCTTGTGTCCCTAACGCCAGCTCAAACTTAAAACTAACTACCCCAAAACCTCTCTGTATGCGTGGAGTCTGCTTTAAGGATTTAAATTAAAATGCTATCTTTTAATACATATTAAATTTTGGAAAAGAAACCACCACTCTCTGAAGGAAAAGCTTGGGGACCGTTTCACACCCAGTGTGCTCCTCACATCTTGAAGCAGAGGAACCTGTGTGAGCTGGGGAGCAGCACAAGGAAACACCTGCAAAGAGGGAAGCAGCTGTGATGAAAAGCAGTTCCCTTTATGTTGAGTGTAGCCAGCTCTCGGCACACAGAAGGATGGATGAGAAGCAGGACACCTCTCCAGCAAGCCCTCACCAGTCCTTTCACAATCTGGCTTGGCTCCAGGTGCCCCAGAAATTGCAGCTAGAACCCACACAGAAAGTTAGAGGAACATCATGGAAGCAAAGTCCTTCTAGAGGCGCTGTAGGAGCAGGCAGGACAGGAGGACATCACCACTGCTACCCATGGGCAGCATTCCCCGCTCCTGCGGACACGCACACAGCAAGGGACCATTGTAATAATGCTCCATAAAACCATGTGGGAAATTGAACCAGCCACAGAAAACCACACTGAGTTCACGTTATTTAATAAAATACTACAGACACAGATTAACTTCCCTCGCCCAGTATTTATTGCTTCATCTATCTCTAGAGAAGTTACAAGCGCTATGATAGACTGAAGATTTCCTTGTTTTCATATAGCTTCTTTATAACTTTCTACAGCAATGTACCACACTGAATCCCAACAGATAACCATACAATAACAACAATACACAAGACATTTTTTTAATCCTCTCCATAAATCGAAGAATATCAATGTCGAAGAGATGGATGACACAACCTCCCCTCACAGAAGCCAACAAGGACGCATTCAGGAAGAGCAGATCAAGCTCATCCTTTGTCCACAGCCCTCAGAGAAACCCCTATGAGGAATGCTTTCCACTTCTTCCCATTAGCTAGAGGACTCTGCACAACCTTGGCCAATGACAGACCAAACTCCATCCTCCTGCCTCACCACAGCACCCCTGTGACACAGAAACATCCCCCTGTGGCGTGTGCTGGTACCTCCCCAGCAAGCAGGTCATCAGGATCATCACCTGCCTCTGCTCCCTTCTCTGGCACCCCACAAAGTATCAGCCCATCTCCTCATCCAACACCCCTAAACCGAGCTGGGCATCCTGGACCAGCCCAGGACATGGACAAAGGCACCGTCTACAATCTGGGCCACATTAAGAGCTGCTGCAACAAAAGGAAAGCTGGACAGCAGCAGTGGTGGTGGAGCTATGAGCTCCTGATCTTCAGGAGCAGATAATACAAGAGGCAGGAAAACCAAATGACGGGGCAGCAAATCAGGAAGACAGAGAAAGAAGCGGAAAAAGAAAATATATAATATTCCTTGAGTCTCGAAGGTGAAATGAAAAGTGGTAGAGTGAGACTAAGCCAGTGAAGCCCTCCCAGCAGAGCAGCCCTTCTCCAGCAGTGCAGACTGCAGGGCTGGGCACCAAGCTGGGCAGCCAAGACTACAAGCTTTGATGCAGTTGTTGTGCTGCAGTAAACCCAAAATACAAGGACGGGAGGCACCATCTGATTTCAGACAAGTGCTGTGAAGGTAAGTTCATTAAGTGTCTGTGAAACACACAAACAGAACACAGAGCACCACAGAAATGCCCATGAGAAAATAAATAATTCTTCATTCAGTGAAAGCTTTGGATTGTATTAGACAAAGCCCGGGGCAATGTAATGAAAGAGGAAGATAAAAAGAAACAGAATAATTACTCATTCACAGAATGAGGCAAGAATCCTACTGGAAAGATATGTATGGAAATATTTATAATTAAAAACTATAACAATGCCTGTACACAAAGGGCTGAATTAAGGCAACCTGAAGCCTGATATTTTCTGTATTTAAGACTGCGGTGAGGGCTTCCACAAACTTAGTGGACAGTAATGTGTCTTATGAGTATAAATTCAGGCAACTGCTCCATGCCCCACAGTGCTGGGGAACTGCTCTGTGAGGAAGGCCACTAAGTTCTTGGTGAGGAGAAGCCTTCCAACCACAGCCTCTTCCACAGGCAGTAGTTCCTAGCACACATCCTCGGGCTTGGTTTCCACAAGAAAGGACACACCAATGACCCAGAACAACTGTTTGGCTAGGATGTAAAGATAAGGTGTAAGGACTTACTTGACATTAAAATGTTATGGGAATATGTTGTGTTTAACCCCAAGATGCGTATCCTGACTTAAAGAATTGCTGAGATGAGTGGGAAACATACAGACAAGGCTTCAAGACTACCTGGGAGCGTGGTGGATCGCAACGTGCTGCAAACCTGGGTCTCCACCTAAATGAACAACATGCTTCTATGCGTCGTTCCCAGCTTTACGGCCTTGGTCTAGGATAGAGCCAAGCGAGCCTTACAGTGAGATTTCAGTTATATCTTTTTATTTCATCTGTGAGAAACTGAACAACTAATGCGATTGGCAGGCACCTGCACATGAAACTTCCCAGAGTAAAGGTTTGTTTTATCTTTAGGAAAAGCCAAAGCAAAACCCAGTGCTCACAAAGTGAAGCGGAATAAATGCACACATGAAATCGTGCGTGTATTTTTGAACAAGGCTAGTAGTTAACTCTTCAAACAAAAGGATACAGCAAGTTATCCCTCACCTAGGACTTCCTAATACAAGATTTTATAACTGACAGCGAAGTTTGAGACATAATTTCAAGTACAAGGTAAGATACCACAGCTTCTCTTTAAGTCAGACTGTAATGGTCCCTCCTGAGTTTTAAAACCAAACAGCAACCACCACCCCCAAGTTGTTTTGTTATCGAGCTCTCACAGCTCTAAGCAAAAACAGGGAGAAGGGCTTTTAGTGTCTGGACCTGTTTAGATCCCTTCTGAATGTCAAGCTCTAGCTCCCTGAATTCATACGGCACTTTCTTTTAGAACAGCTTTATACTGATGACAATGTTTGCGTAAAATTCCCAATGTGTAAAAAACCTAAAACCTCAACCTAATTCCCTAAAACCTAATTCAACTGCACTTTACTTCTGTAGAGTGATTTACATGAGACTAGAATTGCTCTGGATGTTAGCTGCAGCTATTCCCTCCGAGATAGGCTACAGAAATGGAAAGTACACAGCTTGTAGAAGTACACCGAAGCAAAGAGAATAAAAACTGAGATGATAAATGTCTCTGCTCTTTGGTGCTCCCTTTGTTCATGTGTATCTGCATCCACTTGTATTTGCTGTACGGAGACTTCTGGGAAAAGCCAGGCACAGTATTTATTTGCTTTAGCAATTCTGGATCTGCAATCCACAATGTGAAGTCTGTAGAGGCACATACGGGGTAAATGATACATCTATGAAGGCAGCACTAATCAGCATTAAGAGTACTTACTGATGACTGCAATTCAAAAATAAAATGGAAGCAGCAAAATCTTTTTTGGAAGTGGCGTCCACCCACAGCACAGAAGTGTGAAGAGATGACAGAGTTCTAAATCCTGTTTATGAAATTGCATGTGTAACTCTAAAGACTCTCATTTCTCTGACCGCGTGGGATTAACTTCTTTGCAAAGATACTTGCTTGGGGTCAGTGTATGCTATGAAGATGCCAGTATGCAAGTTCCACGTCTTGCTAATCCATTTGCCTGACCCAGCCCTCTTAATAGATCTATCCAGACAATGCCACGCACACACCAGAAAACCCAGGTAAGTCAAACTCAAAGACATGTGAAAGCAATAGAAGAGAGGTTCCTGCTTTCTCGAGCTGCAGGACGCACGCATAGGTGGACAGAAGCTGTCACACAGACCCCATGATGAGAAAACAACATCTACAGAAGGACTCCAAATTTTGTACCTTGTCTATAGTCAACGCATGCTTGAGAACCAGCTCTGGGACAGCTGGTCTTCTCCAAGGGACTACTAGCAGAGCACACACAGTGGCATCTGCTCTTTCTAGCAATGCAGCTTATGGTCAAGAGCCAAAACCACTGAAGAGCACTGCTCTTCATGCCTCTTCCCTGCATGGATTCTTCAGCAGGAACCACAAGCAGATACATACTGCAACCACCCATGAAAGTACAAGCAAGGTCCTAATGCGACATACTTGCACACAATGCCCCCAGAGCCACAAAACAGGCCTACGAACACTGTGGGTGTTACAATTTAAATTATCACTTCTCAAACTTGGACACCATCAGGCTTTTTGCTGGAGAGGATGCAAGTCATACCTGAAGGAAAGGCAGGCACTAGTCATCCCAGGAGAGCGCTCAGCTGTTCTTCACTTCTCTGCTTACCTTGCCCAAGCACCCTCCTTCCTCTGGCACGTACATGAAGACTACAACTCCTTGAGTCAGTTTCAGAACAGGAAAGGATGGCTCATCCACCTGTTGAATTGAGAGCTTTCTCTGCAGCACAGGATGGGGGACAGGAGGACAGCCTGCTGGGGACAGGGCTACTAGGAGAAGAGGACAGGACCTCCCTGTCTGCAGGGTGACCGAGGAGGCACTCAGAGGCTTTGCCACAGTATAAACCATCACTCACAGCCCCCATGCCATATGGGTATTCGATGTGATCCTGCCTTAGTCCCATCACCCACACAAACCCATCCTGTCTCTTTCTTCCACCTTCTGCACTTTTCTAAATTCAGCTACATCCACCTCCCCAAATGTTGTTGGCATGACTGTGCAGCTCCTCCCCTACCAGTACTCTTTTTTTTTGCACCTAACTGAGAAGCCAACCCGTACCTCAATGACAATCACCGACATGCGCTCAGGGCACTGCCAAGTCATTGCATGGCACCAGCTCTGCCCTGGAGACACCAACCATGGGGAGGTGAAGCCCCTCACCCCTCGCAGACATGGGCAGCTCTCACCCCATGGAGGGGCAAGGTCCCCAGGATGAGGAAGGCTGAGGATGCCCTGGGTCCCTACATGCTGCCAGGGTTGCCTGGGGCCGCCCAGACCCGCAGCCGTGGGGAGAACCCCCAGATGTGTGTGCACCAAGGCAGCCGTTGCTGCACGGGCCTCGAGCTCCAGCCACGGAGCTGGGAGACGTTGTGCCAGGCACATTCGCTGTTGAGAGCTGAGCGCTCTGCTCCTTCCCCACCAAAAACCCCGAGGCCTCCTGCGTGTACGCTAACCACAACCCTTTGAGAGGCTCGTGTATTTACAAACCGAGGCATGTTGAAATCAAAGGGGATACCATATGACATAATTCACATTAAAATGTCAACGGGCTGACAATTTATAGAGTCAATCTGCAGAAGGTGGGGAGAACTGAGACGCGGTAATTGTTTAATTCCCGCTTAAACCAACAGCAGCTTTACCTTCCAATGCGGTGCGATGTGCAGGGCCTTTCAGGCACGCTGTCAGCCAAGTGATGCCAGCCCCTGGCACCGGGCCAGAAATTAGATAACAGCCTTAACTATTTATAAGCGCTTCTCACCAGCAGCAAACCGGGCACGGGGCTGGGGAAGGCAGGATGCTGGGAGATATGCAGCTCCAGCCCACCCCACGGCAAATATTTGCCATCAGCAGCAGGACAACCTGTTTTTCAGGAAGGCAGAGTCCCTCTCGCTAGGGCACTTGAGGTTTGGAGCCTACAGAGCCGTAGTCCGATTGCTGCACCTCGACGAAGCATGGCACACCTTCTCCTGCTGAGGAGACAACACCTGGCTGAGTGCTCTGTGGGCACCAGGTAATGAACCTTCTTGCACAGCGCCTGGCACTGAGCAGCTCTGACCCCAGCAGAGACCTGCAAACACCGCGGCAGAGAAACAATGGAGGTATGAAGTGCCCCAGCCATAAATTACTTTAGGGCACACATGAACTTTTTACCCCAGGTAGATTGCAGCAGCTTTGCCCGTATCAAATATATTGTGCTGTCTTGAGAGACACGGCATCCAGGCCACCTCGGCTCGCTGACATCCCTTACCCACAGACAGGCTGCTGGCAATGTGTCTTGTAGCTTGCAATAATGCATAAGGAAGGCAGGAGAGAGAAATAAGCACCACTGGGAGAAATTTTACCTGGATAAACCACAGCCAATAAATTTGCTATAAATGCCAGCTAATGCTGTCCCTTTGAGAGCGATGGGAAGGGACTGTGTGGACTCCAGAGTCCTCTGCACAGACTCGCTGTCTGTACATAAACAGTAACACCTCATTCTCTCTTCTACCTCATTAACTGAAACGCATTAAAACAAGTGTGCATTGGGAACAGAAAATGAGACTGTTAAACCAAGCTGATATAATCCTCATCAGCTGTGGGAAATGAGAACACATCCATTACGATGAATCAAGTGCGCCAACTGTGATTTACCGATAATGTGGAGACCCCAAGAAAGATGCTCTTTCTCCCTCGACTGTATCTCTCCTGCTTCTGTCACACTAGGCAGTTCAATCTGCTGTCTTCAGGTCTGTCTTATGTGTCATATCCAGAGCACTGGGTCGATTTTCCCACCCCAGCAGCCACCCCTCGTGCACAGCGCTGCGGGCTTTGGTCCAGCACAGCAGACAGTGTCATACAAATCTCTTCTCCCCAAAAGGTATCTGCTCAGTAAGAAGTCCCCTGACTCTGCTAGCAGGGAAGTGCAATAAAAGGCTAAGCCAGCAGAGCACGCACCCAAAAGACCAGACATTTCAGAATCAGTCTCAAAATGAGGTGTTCATGACGGTGTTTGACGACGGCAGGGTTTACCTTGGGTGATGGACACACTGCTGAGGTGTCTGCACCTTGCCTTAGCTTTACCACTTTGCAGATTAGCACAAAGGGGATAAAACATCGCAGCAGCTCCGTATTAATCCACCAACACAGGCTGCATCGTTACAGGTGCCCCCTCTCCCCCCAGTTTGGCAATCAAAGGCAACAGGAGATTGAATTGAGGGAGTCTCAGCAGACCACTAACCTTCAGCACAAGGGACCAGCTCTGCATGAGAATAAGGAACTGCTCCCTTTTCCTGGGGGGCAACTAGGACACGACCCTACCCTTATGACCAAAGACTGACTCGAGACGTTGGAGAAAAGCTCATTTTTTCTTACCCCAGGGAGCTAGAGTACGGGAACCCTCCCTATGGCACAGGAGATGCTGGCTGCAGGAACCGGACAAACCACATTCACATCAGACAGATGAGCTGCTTCAGGCCCTCTACCAGCCTTGGGTTTGAACTGCTGACCTTACCGGAGCAGCTCAGGTTTCCAGATTCTCTATTTCTCTCACCAAGCAGCGCTTCTGGTGCAGCAGGACAGGGTCTCCTTTCCCCAGTGCCTCTGCCTCACCCCTGTACTTAGAGCAAGAATGTAAACAACCACTTCACTACGCGCATCTGCTATATCAGAGTTTTAAATCAAATGTAACTATTAACAGGATTTCTCTCTGAGTGCAATCTGTCTAGAGTGCAGTTTAGACTCAGCTCTCTGGGACTCGATCATCCCTACAAACCTTAAGGAGTGAACAGGACGTACTAGGGTCTAAACCGGCAGCTTCCAGCAGCCTGTACAGGCATTTTGAACACAGTCCATGAAGTCTGTTTAACCAGCATGATGTGTGCAACAGAATCACAAAGAAACAGGCATTTAAAGTGACATCTGTTGGATTAATTAGCTGTGTAATTAGCCTCCCCTCTGTGGAGATAGGCTTTGTTACTGCTGCCTGAAACTTCCCCAGGTGATTTTCTTTGTAACTATCATTCTCCAAGCATGAGAAAGAGAGGAGTGGGTGGGACAGGATTGTAATGCCTGTTCAGAAAGAGAGGCAGGAATAGTCCCGAGGCTGTGAGGTGGCTGAAAGGAAATAAATGGCAGCAGGTCAGAGGACCCTAACCGCCACATAAATGTAGTGCACGTCACACACATCAATCCTTGCAAATTCTGTAACCTCAGGCACCCCTGCACGAGGGATGAAAGGAAGGGGTAGCAATACAGATTTTTACATTCTCCCCAGTTAGATCAGAGCACTCCGGCCTCTGTCTTCTGCCTCAGCTCCCCAGTCTCCCCAGCTTGGGAGCCCCTGAGCTGAAAAGGTGGGAGGCAAAGCAGGCTCAGCCAGCCATGCAACAAGGCAGTGACTGTACTTCTACCTGAGCTGCTGGGCAGAAAAACATCTAAACTAATGCTTGGGACAAAGAGGAAACCAGGATTCTGGGATTAAGTGCACTCCACTGATGATTCAATGGCCAAATAAAGGTACCTCCTTAGAAAACCACCTCACTGCTTTAAATGCAGAACAGGAGAGGGGAGGAAGGAATCAGGGCATTCATTGCTGGTGTCAGGACAAAAGCAATGTAACAATGGAGCTGTACAGCAACTGCCACATAAATCAAACCAGTACCTAGCAAGTATTTGTGCTGCAAGCTGATCCCAGCAGCTTTGCCATATTGTGCCACAACGTCCAGACTTAATTGCTCACAACTCGTGGCAAGATGAAGGTTCAAAATATGGTAGTGGAAAGGCAGTTTTCGAGAATGATGACATAGCACACTACGAAAAAATCAGTGTACTCCAATACCTGCTTATCATCTTTACTCTGCACAGAGACACTGAGTCCCTGACAGAGCCACATGAGCCAGAGTCAGCTCCTTCTAACACATCACATCACTGCATCCTGGCAGAGGGATCTGTGAACTCCATGAAGGCAGTTAAGCGACAAACTGATATCATGAAGCTTTTAAGTAACTAGCCACCTACCATCTTGAATGCTCCTGCCACCCTCAGGTACTGCCAGCAGAGCACAACCCCGCAACGCCCTGTGCCAGGTGATGGTGCCCACGTGCCCAGCGCACGCAGCCACGTGCTCCAGCAGCGGCACGGGACGCAACGCTTGTGCTCTGCCCCGCAGCTCTGCAGTGTGGGTTGCAGTCTCTGGCAGAGAGGCAAAGTAACCCGGAGACAAGTATCTTCAAACAGCTGCAATGAGGTTTAACCGGAGCTTGTCCAACCGTACCCAAAGGCACAACTTGCAGAGAACCTGTTGCACAAGTGTAGCTCGTTGCCTAATTTGAATTGCAGAACTTGATTGCACACATTACAACACAAGGCCAGAGTTTTTAGGACTGGCAAGCAGGACCAAAAGAACATTATGGTATTAAGTTATGTATTATGCATACATTATTTATTGTAATTTAATGAATTCCCTAAGAGATAGCAAACAGAACCTCTCATGCCACTTCCACAGCAGTTCTGAGGATGCAAACTGTTATAAAGTTTTATTCAGAAATAGCTGGGTTATCTCAGGAGAGAAGAAAACAAAGCGCCTTGAAGCCTCCTTGCACTAGCACAGCCAAACAGAAATAGCAGCTCNAACAGGATTTCTCTCTGAGTGCAATCTGTCTAGAGTGCAGTTTAGACTCAGCTCTCTGGGACTCGATCATCCCTACAAACCTTAAGGAGTGAACAGGACGTACTAGGGTCTAAACCGGCAGCTTCCAGCAGCCTGTACAGGCATTTTGAACACAGTCCATGAAGTCTGTTTAACCAGCATGATGTGTGCAACAGAATCACAAAGAAACAGGCATTTAAAGTGACATCTGTTGGATTAATTAGCTGTGTAATTAGCCTCCCCTCTGTGGAGATAGGCTTTGTTACTGCTGCCTGAAACTTCCCCAGGTGATTTTCTTTGTAACTATCATTCTCCAAGCATGAGAAAGAGAGGAGTGGGTGGGACAGGATTGTAATGCCTGTTCAGAAAGAGAGGCAGGAATAGTCCCGAGGCTGTGAGGTGGCTGAAAGGAAATAAATGGCAGCAGGTCAGAGGACCCTAACCGCCACATAAATGTAGTGCACGTCACACACATCAATCCTTGCAAATTCTGTAACCTCAGGCACCCCTGCACGAGGGATGAAAGGAAGGGGTAGCAATACAGATTTTTACATTCTCCCCAGTTAGATCAGAGCACTCCAGCCTCTATCTTCTGCCTCAGCTCCCCAGTCTCCCCAGCTTGGGAGCCCCTGGGCTGAAAAGGTGGGAGGCAAAGCAGGCTCAGCCATGCAACAAGGCAGCGACTGCACTTCTACCTGAGCTGCTGGGCAGAAAAACATCTAAACTAATGCTTGGGACAAAGAGGAAACCAGGATTCTGGGATTAAGTGCACTCCACTGATGATTCAATGGCCAAATAAAGGTACCTCCTTAGAAAACCACCTCACTGCTTTAAATGCAGAACAGGAGAGGGGAGGAAGGAATCAGGGCATTCATTGCTGGTGTCAGGACAAAAGCAATGTAACAATGGAGCTGTACAGCAACTGCCACATAAATCAAACCAGTACCTAGCAAGTATTTGTGCTGCAAGCTGATCCCAGCAGCTTTGCCATATTGTGCCACAACGTCCAGACTTAATTGCTCACAACTCGTGGCAAGATGAAGGTTCAAAATATGGTAGTGGAAAGGCACTTTTTGAGAATGATGACATAGCACACTATGAAAAAATCAGTCTGCTCCAATACTTGCTTATTATCTTTACTCTGCACAGACACACTGAGTCCCTGACAGAGCCACATGAGCCAGAGTCAGCTCCTTCTAACACATCACTGCATCCTGGCAGAGGGATCTGTGAACTCCATGAAGGCAGTTAAGCGACAAACTGATATCATGAAGCTTTTAAGTAACTAGCCACCTACCATCTTGAATGCTCCTGCCACCCTCAGGTACTGCCAGCAGAGCACAACCCCGCAACGCCCTGTGCCAGGTGATGGTGCCCACGTGCCCAGCGCACGCAGCCACGTGCTCCAGCAGCGGCACGGGACGCAACGCTTGTGCTCTGCCCCGCAGCTCTGCAGTGTGGGTTGCAGTCTCTGGCAGAGAGGCAAAGTAACCCGGAGACAAGTATCTTCAAACAGCTGCAATGAGGTTTAACCGGAGCTTGTCCAACCGTACCCAAAGGCACAACTTGCAGAGAACCTGTTGCACAAGTGTAGCTCGTTGCCTAATTTGAATTGCAGAACTTGATTGCACACATTACAACACAAGGCCAGAGTTTTTAGGACTGGCAAGCAGGACCAAAAGAACATTATGGTATTAAGTTATGTATTATGCATACATTATTTATTGTAATTTAATGAATTCCCTAAGAGATAGCAAACAGAACCTCTCATGCCACTTCCACAGCAGTTCTGAGGATGCAAACTGTTATAAAGTTTTATTCAGAAATAGCTGGGTTATCTCAGGAGAGAAGAAAACAAAGCGCCTTGAAGCCTCCTTGCACTAGCACAGCCAAACAGAAATAGCAGCTCACGCCATGACACACGGAACTGATCGTGGAACGCACCTTAGGGCCTCCTTCCCAGTCTGCAAATCCACCCAGTGCTTGAGATGGATGTTAATGAATGGTCATCCATTATTTAATAAGCTTGTCGTCAAAGAGCCTGCAGCTGCACTGCTCTTACCTGGCCAGGTCTGTTACCCGTGATCTGAAAGCCTGACCCTATGCCAACCGGGAGAAGGAGTTAAGAGCATTTCCTAGGTCTTTGAGGCATAATACCCAAGCAGAAACATGACCGCCCAGGGGGGAGCACGGGATCATCGGGTGCAGCAATGACTTGAGAACAGGTTTCAGCAAACACCAGCAAGCAGGGACTCACAAACCCCACACTGCAATCCCACTCACCTGCTTCAGTCTTGTTCAAAATCACCTCCCACATCCCCTAGCGCTCACCCTGCCATTCTTACACCCAGGCTTGTTCCAGTCCTACACGATTGTCTTCAATGAGAAGCATTAGATGCCTGCAGGAACATCGGGATAAGACCCCTGACAAGCAGTTTGCTGTCCATCTTGGACAAATGTCACCTCAGCTCTCCTGACTGGAACTCCTGTTGCAGTGCTAGATCTGCAGGCAGCGGAACAGTAGGCACACACACTTCTGCACCAGCCTGTGCTCACAGTGGCTGATCAACCCCCTGAAAATGCAAGTTTTTCAGATCCAGACCAGCATCTCAAACACATTCACCCTGCACGCTTTCCTCAGCAGAGTGGCAACCTTCTGCATCAGTACAGAAGGAACAGCAGGTCCCCGACAGCTCACACCATGACAGCAAGGGCTGTGAGAGCTTCTGCTCATGGCCCTGCATCAGAGCACCCACTTTGCCCTCACCCACAAGCATCATCTGAAATGGGAAAACTTCCTGCTTTGGGATTTAAATATATATCCACGTGTTCCAAAATTACTGGGAGAAAAAATGAATCACAGACACAGGCAAAACTGGCATCACACATTAGTTTGCACAAGACTAAATGATGGCATCTTGTTGGGAGAGAACAGCTGAGGTCCAGGACAGCTTTCCAAGACCTTTCCTGCCCCCACTGCTCAGCCTCTCCCCACCAGCCCCCACATCGCAATCTTAGTGAACCAGAGGGAAATCACGCCCCAACAGTGATTTGCAAGTGACTGCTACAGAGGCTGTGAAAAATTGTCAATTTATGCAAATTAAAAGCTTGTCAAGGTGGTTTTTTGGTTGTTTGGTTTTTTTCTTGTGTATTGTTTGTTTGTTTGAACCCACTGTCAAAAACGTTTTGAATTGTAAATCCTGCTTGACAGAGAGCTTTTAGCTCTATGTTTTGGCTAACTCCTAGCTCCTGCTGCTCCAGTTGCAGCCTCCCTCATTTGTTATTCAAGTTGCTTTTACAGGGCGGTTTCTTCACTAAGCTTCTGGTTGCACATGGCTCAGTACTTACTGGAAAACTGTTGAAAGAAAAATCTAAGTGACTGAAGTCCATAAATAAAACATACAACAAGCAGTGCTGTGTACTCTCGATAGTTTTGATTTCAACCCTTTCACATAGCAGTATAGAGAAAGGGTAAGTTTTGTGATCCTCTACTAACATACTTTATTATTAAATACCTAAAGGAAGAGAAAAACCTACTTTGATGCGAGGGTGATGCGACGGAGCGATGTGTCACTCAAACAAGCAATCCCAAGAGGAAGGTTTTGAAAAGGGTTAAAAGGATAGTGAGAGCTTTTTTGTATTAAAGTATTCGGCAATTCCAACAGGACCCAAAAGTAGAACCAGATCAGAGAGGTTTGTTCCTCCTGTAATTGGCCATGAGAAACAGTTTTGTGTAGAAGCAAAGTACTGCTTGAATTTCACTGAGCCAGGAGGAAGGCGGAGCACGCAGAGCTTGCTGAGAGGTGCTGCTGGGGCTGTGATCCCCATCCCAGGGGCTCAGCCTGCCCTGCACAGGGTCTGGGGCTCTGAAATCCCTCCAAACTCAGATTCACGATGTGAGCAGACTAGGATGTCATTCACAAACTTTCTCCAGCTATGGGTTCAACAAGGCTCAAAGTTCATTCCTGACTTAAGCACGATCTACCCCTCAGAAGAGCTTTCAGCTCATAAGCTCATCTTTCACTGTGAGTTTATCCAAGGCTAAAGGATGGCAGATTGGAATTAAAGGTTTCAGAGACCAGCTTTAAAAACAACTTTGCGGGGAGACTTAAACGGGTATTCACTTGTGAAGCTGCTGTTGGAATTTTAGCTTAAGACCTTGTAGGAAACCAGCTAACAGCCCCTTACACTCTATAATTTAAGCAGGCTCCTGGCACAATTCGAGTTACTCTGGAGTGCAATTCAGAGCTCTGATACTGCAGCTGTAGTTCAAAAGATAAACTTGCAAAAATAAACCCAAAACACACAGAAGGCAGCCAGTGAGTAAATCAAAGGTTAATACAGCTGCAAATCCTCTGTAACAAGCACGACAGACTCTTTGTGGGCAACTTCATCCTAAGATCCTTAAAAGGCAGAGATCGAAGGAAGTTTTTGATAAAAATCAAACCCCAAACGCATTTCCTTTTGCCTACGTTAAATCATTTGGGTATTTCAAAGCTGAATCACACCAGCTACTCGCAGCACTGGCAGTGCCGGGCTGAGCTTTCTCGCGGCCCTGCAGGGTCTGGAGGCTGAAGCTGGGCTAGTTCCAGGGGCCATGGCAGAGCCAGTGCTTGTTGGCAGTGGCCAGGGGTAGTGTCTTCTGTCCTCCTCTGTGTGACAGAAGACAGACCTCTCCCAGCAGCTGCAAGAGGATAGACTATACAGAGCATCTTCCAAACTTCTGGGAGGCTGACTGAAATGCATCGAGGAGAATAAAGATGACACTTTCCACTTCAGTGTCTCACATCTTGGAGCCAAAAGCCAAGAACTTCTTTTATTTGTTTCTCATTGATGCAATTCATTTCNCTCTATAATTTAAGCAGGCTCCTGGCACAATTCGAGTTACTCTGGAGTGCAATTCAGAGCTCTGATACTGCAGCTGTAGTTCAAAAGATAAACTTGCAAAAATAAACCCAAAACACACAGAAGGCAGCCAGTGAGTAAATCAAAGGTTAATACAGCTGCAAATCCTCTGTAACAAGCACGACAGACTCTTTGTGGGCAACTTCATCCTAAGATCCTTAAAAGGCAGAGATCGAAGGAAGTTTTTGATAAAAATCGAACCCCAAACGCATTTCCTTTTGCCTACATTAAATCATTTGGGTATTTCAAAGCTGAATCACACCAGCTACTCACTGCACTGGCAGTGCTGGGCTGAGCTTTCTCGTGGCCCTGCAGGGTCTTGAGGCTGAAGCTGGGCTAGTTTCAGGGGCGATGGCAGAGCCAGCGCTTGTCGGCAGTGGCCAGGGGTAGAGTCTTCTGTCCTCCTCTGTGTGACAGAAGACAGACCTCTCCCAGCAGCTGCAAGAGGATAGACTATACAGAGCATCTTCCAAACTTCTGGGAGGCTGACTGAAATGCATCGAGGAGAATAAAGATGACACTTTCCACTTCAGTGTCTCACATCTTGGAGCCAAAAGCCAAGAACTTCTTTTATTTGTTTCTCATTGATGCAATTCATTTTCTGATTTTTTTTTTCCCTTAAAGCTTGAAAACCCAAGATACTTCTTTAGAAATTTTTGCCTGACAAAACATAAGTCTTTCATACACTTAAGTCCTACAGGAAACGTCTCCTGTCAGCAAAGCGTTGGGATGACATGACTCTCAGCTCTACTTTCTGCAGAATTATGGCATACTTAACTCGCGCAGTAACCAGATTTTAATTAATTAACAATTTCCACTAGCAGTGGAACCCATGAAAAGGAAAAGGGCAGATTTAAAACTATCCTTTTCTATGTAATCAAAGCTTTCAGTCTCAATGACCATCTAGTATGCACTGATGGGCGAGCTCCTCACTTCTCTGTCCTCCTCCTCTTTCAGTCTATCTGTTTGTTCTCTACAACGAACCGTAGCAATGAGATTCACAAGTAACTAACACACTGTACAAAGAAGTGAGGGGTTTTTTTTCCATTTTAAACCTGTTGTTCATTGTACCAGATGCTCCTTATTTTTATTTTTTGTGATATAAGGAAAATGTGAGTAATTGCTATTCATCTCCTCCGCCCTGTTCCAAGATTCACGTATCAAGTTAACTCCAAGCTCTATTTATTGCCTTCACACAAGTTATTTCAGCCACCCATCAGCCCTGTCACTTTCTTTGGGCTTCTTCTAGGTTTTTTTAACCCTTCCTAAAATAAACTATATTGAACACAGTATTCAATGACCAGGCAAAGTTTTACACAGTTCCCATGTTTTACCCTTACCTTTCTGCTTGCCATTGATCACTGAGTTAATGTTTTCAAAGAGATTGGGAATGATTCCACATCTTGCTTGCAGGAAGAGTGATTTTAACTGATTTTAACCCTCTTTTGCTCTTCTTTTTTTTACACAATGGGGAGAGCCAGGAGAGAAGCCCAGACATCCATGCTAGGGCTGTCTGCCCTCCACTCCTCTAGCACCCTCTGACACCAAACTTCATCTATCATTTCCTGTGAAAGCACTTAGTGGAGTAAAGTTCTGCAGTTGCCATCCAGCTTTACATCTAAGTGGCCCGCATACCTTTGCTTTATAGCAGATTTTAAAGCTTGCCTTTTACGCCATTTTTGGCTCACTTACAAACGCAGGAAAACCCACGTATCTTTCTAATCTTTTTTTTCCTGCACTGTGGAAAGTTAGTTTTTATTGCACTTCTGTTTTCTCATCCTTCACCTCACTATCAATTCAGAGACCTCTTCCCCCAGTGACAATAACCACATCTTTGCTCAAGAGCTGTTTCTGAAGAATCTTGGTAAAGATTCCAGGAAACCCATTGCCTGTATGAACCAGCCCAGCCTTGCCTGGGGGCTGGCTGATCCTTCAAATAACTAGTAGCACTGCGAGAACCTTCTCTTCCCAAAGTCTGTTTTCTCCCCTTTCTAATCCATGTGACTAATAAAACTTCTTATTAGTTTCTATCAAATTGCTGACTTAATGCTTTGCAGTTTCTGGCATGCAATACCCACAGGTTCCTGCACAGCTCTTCACTGAACAGTCCTGGTAACTCCAGTGACTTTTCCCTTCACTGGTACCTCTTCCATCTGACACCACCTCCTGGATATATCCTATGTAAAGAGGGATCTCCTTTAGTTCTTCTCCGAAACATGGGTAAAAAGAATCCACTTCTCCTCCTCCTCCTCATATTTTGGTCGTCCTTCCCTTTCCTTTTTCCTACCTCCCCTTGAAATACTTTCCTATTTAATCATGTTGGACTTTCTGTGGACTTTGGCAGGATTTCCACTGCTCTGTTTTCAACTTTTTCTCATGGGTAGGATACACTTAATACAAGCATCTAATGTGGTTTTAAGTAAATCCTCTGTGACCTGCACACATCACACCGTTTTAATTTCTCTAACAGTAGCTCACCCATTTTCATGTAGTTTTAACTTTGAAGCTATATACTATTATAGTAAATGCTCTTTTTGTCTGTTTCTATTATGAAGGATATTGAATTTGAATGCATTACCACTATCATTCAGTAACTACATCTCATACAATATTCCATGCATCATCTGGGATTAAAACCTTTTGGGGATTTTTCAACAAGTTTCTTCAAGTTGACACTTGGAGACTCTAGAAGTTTAGCTGCCGTGACGCTTCATCCCATTTGCACTATGGCAGCTAAAAAAGTGTTTCCTATTGCTCTTTCTGCGTTGCAGCCTGTCAGGTTTCCCCTAGCACATCACAGCCACTATCCTGGCCCAGCAGCTGGTGATACAGCTTTCTATACTCGTCTTATTTGCCTGATGTAAATCGCTGCCGGGGATTTGATGCTATTTTACTGGAGTCAAATAAGTTAATGCAACACTGTCCCCCTAACTCGTGTCGGTCCTACATGTTCTGTACTCTAACATTACAGCGTCCTTGGGGTTATTTTCCTTTCCATCAGCTTTCTTGATTGCTTATTCGATCAGTATCTTCATTTAAGACCAGTAGCCCCCCCCCAGCTCTTCTATTAAAACTGCACAGAACATGTACCTTTGGTTTTGGTCTGTGTGCCTATTGTACTTAGCTGGGACTGTAAAGCTTGGCTCCCAAGCTCCAGCGCACCTCAGCATCTTGCTATAGTTACTCCAACTCAGCCTCTCTGCTGTGCCTGTGGGAGAGGCAGCATGAGACCTGTGCTGCTCCACAGCAGAACTGGGAGCTCCCATCACCTTCTGCTGGCTCAGAGGCTGCACCTCCTCTTTTCCTTTTCCCAGGTCATCTTCCTTCCTTTCCAAGTCAGCAGAGAATCACAATGTTTCGACACCGCTAGTATCCTGAGTACCAGTAAGTCATTTTCCCCGCATGCTCTCCACCTCCTAGTTAACAAAGAACCTCTATGCAGGGCATCGTGTAACCCAAACCCTCTCTTCAGACTCATGATTCCCTAAAAAAGTTAACTCAGCACTTGGAAGGACCGAAAAGGAAGACACTGAATGAATTCATTGAGTGCACTCATTTGGCAGTCTGGTCAGCAATGTGTTTCTTCAGTACTTCTTTGTTTAAACTTCTTCTGAGTTGCAGGATTTGAACTAGAGATTTTCAGGAAGTTGTAGGAAACGTCCAGACTTGGCTCTTGCCTGAGCAGATTAAATCCTTCTGGAAATTCCACCTGTGCAATAGGCGCCGGGAACTCGTGCCCGACCTCTTCCAGATGTGGGGAATGCGGCTCTGCTTCAAGTCTGGTCTAGTTCTCTGCGGTCACGAGGAGACAAGACTTAGCTGTTGTTACAGTAAGCCTGCACTTGTCCACAGTCTGTGCAGCCTCTGCTTCCAACCGCCACTGTAACTCAACCTCAGCCTCACCACATCCATCAGCCTGCCCTGGCTAAGAGATGAAGGGTCTTCAAACCCATCGTCTACCTCAAGCCAGTACATCCATCTCAGAAATGTAAGCACACCCATTTACGATGGGGCTCTTGCTTTCCAGGGCATTTCTCAGAACATAAAAACCACCAGCCACACCAAGGTCTTAAGTAATGGTGGTGAGAGGCACAAGTCCCACATTCCTCCAGCAAGTGCAAGATAAACAACAGGATCTCCAATTTAGTTGCTGGATTTTTGGGGGGACAGTAGGGATTTGGGGAGGAGCCAGGAATAAAGAAAAGATTACCCGACCCTTCCAGTTTCTTGTTGTAAGCAAGGACCCCACTGCGGCATCGCTGCCCCCTCATCACTGGCACGGGACGAGGTCTGATGGAAGCTATTGCAACAGGCAGGACGAAGATGGCAGCAGAAGACCAGACCTTCTCCACCAGCACTGGAAGCACTGCAGGAGAAGACTAAAAGGATCATCAGACTATGGGCTAACAGCGTATCCAGATTACAGTTTTTGGCAGCAAGGAGCACTAACAGAGTGGCTCTTGGGCAATGCAAGCAGTCAATAACATGTGATTTAAGAGAAAAATGGCAAAAAAAGCAGAATAAGGAGGATTGTGTGTGATAAGCCTAGTACGCGCTCTCACCCAGCAGCATCTGGAGAGGATTTTCTCCAGCAGGCAGGGAAGAACTCGATTACATCCAGTTAACTGTGCTCTAAACTGATTATGCATGTGCCAGGCTAATGGATTACATTAGCAAGAGGAAAAATAACATCCAATCAATCTCAATTTACTGCAGACCACACCAAGGCCTGAGAGAAGAGAAACCATTCTGTGAACTACCCCCACTCCCGCTCCATCTTTCCAGCTATCAAAAGAGACATGGCATTACAACCACTCCAGAGACTGGAAGAATTGCACTGAAGCTTGCTTGATCCACAGACAGGTTTTTCCATGAAGTCAAACACTGATTCCAGCTACGCTGGACTAAAATGCTATGAATTCAGCTGTCCCTTGCTACAGGCTTTATATAGGCACACGAGAAAGCTGCTCTAAGGACCATACAGCAGACTTCACTACTCTGAAAGGTGTAATTCTTCAGGTGATGTTTCACTGATTTCACATCAGAAGCAAAGCAAAGCTGTAACAGCTCTGAGGACTGCCCAGGCCTTGTACAAACCTAAAAACTCTCAATTCCTCTGCACCTGTCTGAGGAAAACACTTCAGGAACCTTTATTACTAGCATCTATGGTTGTCCCCCAGTCGGGGTTTGGTCGGGTTTCTTCTCTTTTTTCCCCTCCTTTTCCCTCAGAGACAGACAATTCAAGTGCCTCAATAGCTTCCCCAGTAGAAACCATTATAGGTGAAGGGTCTAGATAAAATAAAAATTAAACTTTTGCAGCCTACCTTCAAAAGAATATTACGTGTTAAAAGTAATAACAGACCTTTCAAACAACTCTTTTGTACCCCAAACTGAATTCCACACACAAAGGAGATTCAATTCCTCAGCTGGCTCTTTGAAGTCTCACTGGGACTCTCTGCCCCCAGTTTCCAAGCTGATTTTATTCTCAGGTCTCCCGCACACCTGAGAGCAGAAGCATACGTGTAGACCTGACTATTTTTACAGCTAGACTCTGCTGTTGTGCTGGATCCCAAATGATGACGTTACCTGCAACAGTCACAGCAGTCTTGGCCTCAATACTGAGCTCAGTTGAAATAATCAGCAGAGCAACCTGACCTAGTGAAAGGTGTCCCTGCACATGACAGGGGGTTGGAACTGGGTGACCTTTAAGGTCCTTTCCAACCCAAACAACTCTATGATTCTACGATATTCCTCCTCTGAGCAATTCCTCATCAACACCGGGAAGGTTCAGCCACCACAGTTTAAGGCGAGCCTTCTATGATGCTCTTGGTTGCCACTTTCCTCTCTGAATTTGCTGGAACTGCTCCTAGGGGAAATCCAGGAGTTTTGAAATCTACTGTGTCTGCACCGTGATGTGGGTGGGCTACCGTACAGTCCAATGTCAGCTTTTAAATTCTCATTACATAAAGAAAAATATTCAAAGAAATAATTAAGAAGCAAAAAACCCACAGTCTGTGTGTATATATACTCACACGTTAAAAAAGCTCACTGCATTTGGGGAAAAGCAATAAAAAAAAGGATGAGGACAGAAGGAATATAAAGAAACCTGAGAGAAATGAGAAGACAATGAGCGGGATAGCACGTGTGAATGGAAGAGATGCGGCTGCTTAGATTTATGGCAATTCGTACCTGACTGTTCATACTAAAGCCATTACGGGATGATTAGAGAAAAAGGTGAAGCTTTAAGTCCAGTGAAAATCAATAGAAACGTCTGGAGCAATTCTGCTGCACGAGTGAAAGGACTATTGACTGTATCCGGAGCTCCTCTTGGGTTACAGCCCACAGGGTTCAGGCCAGCAAGGGGAGGGGGTTGCGAACAGCAGAAATAAGTCAGGAAAGGCAAGATGGTTATAAAGAAGACACAAAATAAAAGGGAGAAAAAAAAAAAAAGAGTAAAGAAAACAAGGCGGTAGTCACAGGCCAAATACTGCAGTGGATGGAAATGTGCAGAGCCTCCACATACGCTCCCTGCCCTTACACACACTCAAGCACGTACATGCGGACGCGGGCTTCTCTTCCAGCCCTCTGTTTTTCAGTCTGAAGCAACACTTTGCTTACAGATCCCAGCATTAATGTACACGGAACATAAAAGCACAGAGACAGCATCCCTCTTCCTACATCCCTCCCAGTTCCATCCACCCAAGTCTTCTCAGTGCCAGGACAAACACGATTCTCTGACAACAGCAAAGTCCTTCAAGTACTCATGAAGACTCTCATACGGGTTAACAAACTGCCTTACAGAAAAGGGCCAAGAGGACTGTGCCAAATACCATCTCCCACAAAGTTTCCTACAGTGACTACTGAATTTTTGTGCAACACTATCATTTAACACATATGCAGAGTTATAAAACATGTAAGCTCCCATTAAAGCATCTTGACACAAATACCCATTGGCCTAAGGCCTTGAACCACCCCAGCTGCTACCAGAATACAGGCTGAAGAGCTGCATCACATAAGTGAGACTGGGATCTGAGCAGCTCGTTTCCAAAGGATCGCAATCCACTGTGGTTCAAACCAGATTTTCCTTTGTCCCAGCGCTTGGGTAACGAAGGAAGATGAAGCAAAGCCAACTCTTACCTTATAGAGCTTCAGGCTGGCCTCGTGCCTCGAGTTCACTGTGTGAAGACGCAGCTTCTCTAGACTGTTGGTGTAGTAGTCGCAAGCATTGCATTTCAGATGTACCGGATTCCCAATGGCCACGCACTTCAGCCTCCACTCATTGGCCTTGCCACCCTCCTTGATATGCGCTACCAGCTGGTATTTCTGCACATGCTTGTCCGTCTTACAGTGGAGTTGGAAGTTTGCCTTGAGCTGCGTGTTGTAGCGGCACAACTTGCACTGGTACGAGTCCCCCATTACTGCCTTCCACTCGTCTTCAGGGAGGCTACGCTCCACGTTCATGTGGAGGCCCAGCATGTCCAAATTATCCGTAGTGAACTTGTTGCACACAGCACACTGGAAGAGCTTCAGCGATGGGTCGTTCGTTTGCGTGAAACTCTCACCCAAGTTCATTAGCTCCTCAGACACCAGCTGTCCACCACCTAACCGCATGTCCAGGGGGATCTCTCCACCCACTGCACGAAGGAAAAAGGGGAGAAAGAGGTCAGAAAAGCTGAATTCTTTACTTGCCGGAAGAGAAACACCTGCTCTCAGTGCAACTGAGAGTCCAAGCAATGGGAATATTATGGCTAGGGCACTGCAAGGCTGTTGGAAGTGGGCAACAGTGCAGAATATGTCAAGTACAAAAAAACAAGCCTAAAAGTGTCATTCCTGCACTATTAGAGCTCATCTCTTGTCTGAGTGTTCAAAATGCTGGGCACCCTTCTACCAGCAGTGTTGACAGGCACTTTGGATGCCCAAGACAACCTCTATTAATAATGAGAGCACAAAAGCACGTCAAGCAAAGCCAGCAGGACGCTTTCTGTCTTTGAGCATCACGTTTACTCTGCAAACTGAGAGCTGAACTCTATTCACTTACAGTAAATTAATGTAACAAGCTCTTATTTACATCATCACAGCACTTTGATGACGTGGACAGACTTTCTAACATTAACTTTTTAAACCAAAACACAGAGATCAACCACCAGCTCCCTCTTCTTAGGACTCTTCCTCTGCCTTGCTCTAGTTTTTTTTTTTGGTTGGTTGGTTGCTTTGATTTTTTCCAAAACATTTATGCTTCTCCTGAAGCTTTTTGGTATTTTACCTTGACCTTATGTCATAGGTCAGCTTAGCAACCTTATTTTATCAATAATAGAGAGCACAGCTTTGGGCAATGCACGTACTACTACCCTCTCTCTTGCAGAAAGGCCAATATCACAATGTTCATTACAGTCCTAAGCAGGATGAACCACAGCTCACGAAACAACCTGGATGCTGAAATTGTCAGAGGAACAGAACCTCATTTTCATCAAGCAGATCTGGCTGGAGAGGGCAAGTCCCATCTGCAGGCACTGCTGAGAACCTGTCTTCCCATCAAAGCAGTCAACAATCTTTTTCTCAAGTCACTCTACTCCTCCCTAGTCACAGGAGAATTATATCTTCCATACAGCTGCTCTTTAGTGTCTGCTCACTAAATATCTGAAGAGCAGGGAAGCCACCACTTGTCTTCTGTGGTCTGTATCTCCTTAATCGTGATGATTTTTCTAAGCATCCCTTTTCAGGATACCCTGAAATCCTCTCTTTCAATCAGATTCTCCTAAACACACCATGCAGTAAAAACCCGAACGCAGAATTTTCTGAACTGCTCAAATCCAGTTTTGGACTGAAATGTAACAATGGGAAAAATCTGCTTCCCTTCTAGAAAAGTTCATAGTTTGTGTATACGAGTCTAACAAGCTGAGCTCGTACCAAGTGCTTATTGACATGGGGAGGGCCCCCATCAGTAATCCTCAGCTCGAGATTTGCAACCATCAAGTGTACAATTCACAAATCATTCCCCAGGCAAGCCCATATATATTCAAGGCCTTGTCATGCACTTTAGACGGTTTCAATTAAAATACTCCCAACTTCTCTTGTGTCAACCACTCTGTGCTTCAGTGAGGAGGGGCTATGAGCTCCCAAAGGGCACCTTCCAAGAAAGCCACCACAGATGACACTGTAACTTTATGCACTACAGGCTGTATTACAAATGACTGTCAGTTATATCTGTTGGCAACTTGGAGCTATTGAATATACAACAACAACAAAAAGATTGTATCCTTGACCCCCCAAAGATGCAAGCTAGGACACCACGGCAGGCAGGGAGAAAGAGAATTCATTTACAGACACTTGAGTTCCTTCGTTTTTAGTTTTCAGTATCTTGTGGTGTTGTTCTCTCACAGGGCTCTCATGTCCTTCTGGACTAATCATAAACTGCACTACAAATAGCTGAAGGAAAGGAGAATGTGCACGAGACCAATAAACCAGTAATGGAGCAGTAATAACAGCATCGAGGGATGGACGAGGTTAGGCAGGGCAGACTGGAGCAGAGAAATTAGTTCAGAGGGGAGCAGGTAAAGTGGCAGATTCCTTTTCACATACTTTCTCAAGGCACTGTGAAAAGCTCTCAGCAGCAGCAAGACAACGTAGAAACAGCAATAATTTCAGTCAGTGCCTGCCGTGTCTGGAGTGTGGTGGGAGCTCTGCTTGGCCCCAGCTCTCACCCTGCAGTGCAGCAAAGCTCAAACAGCGGGAGGCATGTGCTCACTGCCAGCGGCTGCCACCGGCCCTGGGCGACACATGCAGTACGAGGGAGGAACCTAAAAGGACCCATCTGTCCCCACTCTGAAGTCCAATTGTTGGGTTAAATCGTGTGGGGAGAGGGTGTGCCCCCACAGTGCCAACACAGACATGAGGAATGCTCATTGCCAGGAAAACTGCATTTGGTAAGTCAATTTTAAGTATTTGTATCAGCTGATGAGAGAAATAATCTCTCTCTCTCCAGCCATTCTGCTCTGGCTTAATAATTCTTATCTGGTCAAGCCTCCAAACCTGTACCTCATGCTGGCATCGGAGGAATGGCTTTAGCTAAGTTTCTTTAGTGGAAGAACACTACGCCTTCCATTGAATTTATCAGAACTCTTAAAACTTGCTTACCTTTTCTTCTCAGGACAACACCGCACCTAACAAACCAACTCAACATCCTCCTTTGAGAGTGCCAGCAGCTGATCAGATCTCCATCAAAGCCACTCACACTGCTTACACCAAACCAAGGAAAAATCATTAGGAAACACTGTGCTACGGATGCCTTCCACAATGAGGAGAAACATTCAATACACGCCAATATCTATTGTTTTATTAGCTCCTTACTAAAACTCTTAGAAAATGTACCAGACAAGTAATTTCTTTTCTCAGGATGAGAAAAGCTGGTCTGGGGTAAACTCAGAAGAGAGGCTGGCACTGTTTAGTCTCCATCCCTGACCACCACACAAAGGCAACTCACCGCACCGTGGTCGCACCACGCAGGAGGTCACAGGGACAGAAGGAAGGGATACGGTTCACAGCGCCCAGTCAGTACATGAGAGTTTAGTGGTAATGCAAACGCAACCCCTCCCTCGCACACGGACGCAGTGGAAAACCCTTCAGCCTCACCTAGAGATGGAGCCATCGTTGCCATGGGATTGGTAGGATCCAGCTGGAATCCACTCATCATGAACTGTGCATCTGAGGAAGTGCTGTCCATCTTCAGGTTGGGAAGGTTCATGTTCTGTGCCAGGTAGTACTGGTAGAGCTCGGCCTCGGCAGGGGATGGGAGGCTGCCGAGGCCCAGGTGCCGGTTGTGTTGGATTTGGGACATATTTTGCTGAAGCAGCATCATATTGTGCATGTGCTTCTCACTGGTCATGTGAATACGAAGGTTTCTAGCTACGTTGGTCTCATAGTCGCACACCTCGCACCGCCACGTAGGTTTGGTTTTTGGTTTGGTGGGAGAGGGGGCCCCACAAGTGCTACCAATGTTGGCTGCGGCAGCTGCCGCGGCTGCTGCCGCTGCCGCCGCCGCCCCAGCGGTGTGGCTGAAGACTTGCTCTCCCCCTCCATTCTGCAGGTTTTGCATGTTGTTGAGATGCTTGTCGGACTGCATATGAATACTGAGGTTGCCTTTGGTAGTAGTGGAGTAGTTACAGACCTCGCAGCGGAAGGGCTTGTAACCACATGTGTAGCTCTCACCCCGTGCCAGCCGCGGGTGTGGCTGTCCACTTTTGCAGTAGACACAGGAGCCACCCGGCTCGGGATGTTTCTCCTTCATGTGCGCCTCAAGCGTCTGCTGGTACTTGTAGTGCCAATTGCACTTGGGACACTTGAGCGTCTTACATGAGTTGCGAGAATGCATCATAGTCATGTGGCCACCCAGCGACCGCGAGGAGCCCAGGACCGTGTCGCACTTTGGGCACTCGACGCCGCTCCCCGAGGGGCACTCCCCACCCCCAAGTTCACAGAGGGGGCCAGCATGCTGGTGATGGGAGACGTAGCTCCCGTCCTCGCCCTCTGTGCTCTCATTTGGTTCTGGTGCTGTGGCATTGTCTTTATTGGCACTTTCATCGATAAAGTCCAGCCTCCTGCTGCCCTCTGCCACACTGGCTCCGCCGCCCTCATTGTTAAAGCTTAAATGATTCCTCCTGTTTGCACCATCAAAGACAAAGGAAGAAGCAGAATTAGAACTAGTAGAAGCTGTGCCCCGCGACAGGGTCTGGAGCACGTTAGGCATTAAGGGAGAGTTAGAAATGCTTTGGTTTGAGAGAGCAAGGTCCTTTTTGCTGCTGCTGCTGCTGCCGCCGCTGCCACCACCTGTCACAGCCCCAGGGTCCTCCTGAGGCCGGTCCTCCAGTTCGTCCTCCAACTCACTTGGAAACAGTCCTTTGCAACCCTCATCATCCTCATCTTCTTCCTCTTCCTCCTCCTCCTCTTCTTCCTCCTCCTCCTCCCCTATGTCCTCCTCCTCTTCCTCCTCCACCTCCTCGACCGGCTCTGCCTTTTCCGAGAGGCTGTCCTGGTCGCCCCCCTCTTGCTTCTCCCCTTCTGCCACCCCAGGGTCCTTCCCCTCTGAGGATTTGGTGGGACTGGAAGCCAGCGGGCCCAGGGGGACTGAGGTAATGGGAGTCTTCAGAGCCGAGCTGGTCAGCCCGCCCAGGTTGAGGAGCGCGCCAGGGGCCAGGACGCCCGCCGACGGTGGCTCCGCCCCACCGGTCGCCCCGGCCTGGAGGGCCTGCTCACCTTCCATGCGAATGCCACTGAATTTACCATAAAAACTGTGTCCAGGGCCTATGAGGTTAGCTGTGGAAACGAGAGGGTGCTGAAAGGTTTTGTTTTTTGGTTCCAGAAAGCTGACAAGGGGTTCCTTGTCTTTGCCTATCCCTTGGATGATAGCGGAGATGTTCTTATTGCTAAGAATTTTCCGCTCCTCCTCACTCAGAGTCATTCGGTGGTCGTGCACCGCATGGGTCACGAACGAGCGGACATACCCAAAGGAGAGCTTGCACAAGAAACACATCAGGATGGGCTTCCTCTTCCCGTAGAGCACAAAGCCATCAAATTTGGACAGGTCCACATTGTTGGGAACATCTTTGGATACGCAGGAGCTTTTGGCAGAACCGTCGCTGTTCAGGTAATCCTTGTTGCTTTTGTGTCGCACATCGAAGACGCGGAAGCTGTGCAGGACGGGGCTGATGCCCGCCAGGGCTGAGGTATTCGGGAAGGCCTGGTCTGAGCCCTCAAACCACTTCCCGAAGGATGAGGCTATGTGGAAGGTGTTGATGATCTGTGGGTAGACGGGAGCGGTGGCGGAGGCCTCTCCCTGCTTGGGCAGAGAGTTCGGGAGCAGCGAGGGGAGAGCCCCGCTGCCGCAGGCGCCCCCGCTCTGCACCAGCTGGCTGAGGCTCTCCACGATGTAGGCCGAGCCGTCCGGCTGGTAGACGATCTCGCCGGCCAGGTTCTCCACGTCGCTCTCCTCCTCCCCGTCCTCGCTGCTCTCGCTCCCGCTCTCCCCCCTCAGCAGCGGGGGCGGGCGGGTGCCGGCGCAGCGATGCTCCATGTAGCTCTGCAGGCTGGTGAAGGAGGCAGCGCACTGGCCGCAGCTCACCTCCTTGCCCGCGGGCTCGCTGCCAGGGCCGGCTGCAGCGCTGCTCTCGGGGACGCGCTCGGGGAAAGGGACCCTCAGGCTGTCCAAGGGGCCGCGGCTCTCCACCGCGGGCTGCTCCATGCTGCCGGCCGTGTCGGGGAGGTGGGCACTGTTGAGATCAGTCCATTGCTGGTGCTGAGGGATGCCGCACCCATTGTCCTTCCCGGGGATGACGGGCGAGTCACAGCCTTCCATGGCAGGGCCGGCACGGAGCGTTCATTGCACCCGGTACGGCTCGGACCTGCGGGTGGGGAGAGAAGGAGAAAGGCAGGTGAGGGAGGGAGCAGAGACAGTGCCTACAAAGACCCCACCACCACAAACACCACCAACCCCGCTCTCTAGGACCAAATGGGAGGCTGCAAGATGGGCTCTGGGAACAGAGAGCCTGGCCTCGTGTAATGCACCACTGGAAATGAGTGATGGAAATACCAGGACACGAGAGAAATTGAAGGGAACTGCCAGGTGAAACCTTCTAACCCTCTTCCTGAAGGGGGGCAGGAAGATCGTAGGACCTGCACTGCTGCACCCAAAGCCTTAGATCTTCAGAAAACAAACAAGATCCAAACAAAAATGTGACAGCAAAGCTTTTGACAGAAACAGAGTTAAGACACTACAATAGAACAGTGCTGGAGCTTTCACGCTTCGTTAAAAACTGTGGCTCCCTAAGCCAGATGCTGTTATTTTTGGGTGATTCCCTTTGCTAGGGAGCACAGAACCAGAGCTACCACATGTGCACCTCCGTGGTGGACCAAGAGACCCAGAGCAGCTGAAAGATTTAAGAGTAACAGTGTTTGGTATGCACCGGAGATTTAATTGCTATGTTCTGGACAGAGTTTAAACAGAGAGATGTCAGGAGAGAAACCAAACAGGAAATTCCAGATCTGACAAGGGTCCATCCTGGGGACTGGAAAGCAGTCAGCCCACCATGCTCCAGGAAGCTCCCAGAGATCCTGCAGAGCACAGCCTCTGCGCGCAGACAGCTCCCTGCCACCCTCAGGAGTAAATGACCAATCCAGGTCCTAGAGGAGGAGGAAGGACACCCTTCCCACTATTTCTATTCCACCAAACATGACAAGACCTGGAGAAAGCCCAGGCAGCCAGTGAGCAATGGGCTGCTGGGCATGGCTGAAGGGAACTTAAAGACCGTCTAATTCCCAGCCTCCTGCCATGGGCAGGGACACCTCCCGCTAGATCAGGCTGCCCAAGCCCCATCCAATGTGGCCTCGAACACCTTCAGAGATGGGGCAGCCACAACTTCCCTGGGCAACTTGGGCCAGGGCCTCCCTACCCTCATTGTGAAGAAATTCCTCCTTATATCTAGTCTAAATCCATCCCTCTCCAGTTTATAGTAGTTCTCCTTTGTCCTATCACCACATGCCTTTAAAGTTATACAAATTAATTTTCTTTCTTTAAACCCTTCCCAAAGCTGCTCTTCCCTGAGCATCCTCCAAGTAGCTGCTGCTTCAGCTTGTGAGATGCTCCAAGCAGAGGTGCTGGAGTTCTGGTTAGACCAGACTATCAGTCAGGACATCCCACCGCCCGCTCACACAGAGCACGTTCATGCATCTGCCAGCTGACACCTTGGGGGTTCAAGGTCTCTCCCTTCAAAGGCTCCAGTCACATCAGCAGCCTGCTGCTGCCCTTGGTCTCTTCCAACAGAGACTATTAGTGTTTTGGCAACCTACACTGCTATCTAAATGTTAAATATTATAATCGTAGTTTGAAAGTGTTTCCAGTGCTCTCTAGCTTGATCTGAGTCCATGAGACATGGAAGACCCTTTGAGCTCCTGCAGAGCTGTGTGCTTGTAACACAGCCAACAGTCCTTTCCCTGCGGATTCACAGGCTGCACTGTGCCAGCACCTGGCTCCAGGTGAGGTCTCACAAGAGCAGAGGGGCAGAATCACCTCCCTCGCCCGGCTGGTCCCACCACGTTTGATGCAGCCCATTGACAACTACAATCCAAATTAAACCAAACCACATTCACAGTGGATGAAAAAAATGAGTTATATAAGAAACTTCGTAAGCCTCATACTTCTGCCATTAAAAGTTTTGGGAATATTTATGCAGAATTCAGAACAACAGCACCCCACAAATGCTTTTAGATTGAAAACATTCTGTTCACGAGCAGAGCCAGCTCCTCATGAAGCAGCATAGAGAGGACACAACACAAATCTGAGCATCTCCATTATCAAGAACTCTCAACTGGCAGGAAGGTGCCTGACTGACAGTTGGGCCAAAAGGGTTAGCAGGGCTGATGGGGCGGGAGGGTTAACAGCCTGATTGTAAAATCAATGTAATAAATGCTTGGTAAGTTACAGGAACATGCGGGAAGAGGAGGCCGCGATTGATAAAGGACTGCGGCTTTGATGCTGCACTGGGGACTTGTTTATTGACAAGAAAGCCAATCTCTTCTCCCGGCCAGGCCAGGCCAGGCAAACCTGCAAGCGCCTACCAATTAATTGGTGGGCTTTTCTGCCTTAGGTTGCTTTAACGTCTCTCCCCCCACTCACTCCAAGTTAACCAGCTCAGGAGGTGCTGCTCCAAAGGAATTTTCCCTTTTCTCTCTTTCCTCAACATGAAGGAACTCTTCCAGGGCAGGTGGGAAAACCTATGGCGAAACCACGGCCTGCCAGAGCCCCTGGACACAGGCCAAGCCCCTACACAAACCCAAGCTTCTCTTGCCTGTTCAGTTCTTGCCAGAGCTGTTCCTGAAGAAAGATGCTGAGGGAGGAAGAGGCACAGAAATATTTGTTTCTATTCACACAGGAACTGCAGATACCATCCCTTTAATCTGAAAAGAGCAATCTCCTCGTTAAAGCAAAACAGACTTCAGGCAGGAGTATGATGTAGTTATTAGCTCGCTATTATGGCCCCTGCATCTTCCCTTCCCTCCCTAACCACCCCTAAGCACCTCGCAAAGCACAAGGAGATCTTGTGAGGACAGACCGACCACAGCGTGCTCCACACCTCCTGTCCTCTCCCTACCCCCAGCCCTCGCCGCTCTGTTTATCAGCCAGTCAATAAGAAAAGGTAGTTCTTACTTAAGGAGGCAGAAGTCAACTCGTCAGGTCGATCAGCACTCTGTCTGTAAACATGGTTTCCCGTAAAATCAATGAACTCCAGTTACAGGGAGAATAGCCCGAGCGCTGGAGACTCCCTGCGCTCCCACCGCCCCAGCAGCAGGGAAGGGCTCTCCCTGGCTCCTTCTCTGGCCTCGCATCCCACCGCTGCTCCCACTGCCATGCTCCCCGCGCCTTCAGCACACAGCTCACCCCAGCCCCAGCTCCTTCCCTGCAGCATCGCTGAACCTCCCAGCCCTTCTGTGGGACCTGGCTGGAGGAGCGCAGACACAGCAGGGTAAAGAGCACTCCAGCAGGCCAGGAGCAGCAGCCATGAGCTACATCTGGATGGCAAAGTGCAAACGAAAGCATATAGCACTGCACGCCTCATGCTTTCATCGAGAGTTCCCATCAACCACAGCTGGTGGTTTGCAGCCACGCTCTGTCCAGAACACAAGTGGAGTCAATCCCCGCCTCGCGCCTCCCCCCGTCACCCCAATATAGCCCCTGGCCCCATCCTTACAGGGACAAATGTGCCATCTTGCAGCGATGCTTCCATCGCCAAGGAGTGGCTGGTGCTTCCCTGGCAAGCTGAGGGCTCCTGGGGCAGCCCCTGGCCCCCAACACCAGGCTGCTTCTCCCCCAGGGACGCGCAGCAGCAGCGTGGGCGGCAGAGACGGGAGTGGGAGGGAGGAGGGGGTCCCTGCTGTTGCCCAGGCTTCCCGAGAATTAAATATGAACAGCCGTGCTGTGTAATTTTAAATTGTTAATTAGCACAGGGTTAATTAGGCGGCCCTTTCACAAGAGGCTGTTTGGCAGTAAACCAAGACTGGAAGCAATGAGGAAGGAGGAAAACAAAAGGAGAAAGAGACAGTGAGAAACTGTTCCCTCAGCTAATGACCCACATGGCACCATAAAAAAAAAAAAAGGGTGCCGAGGACAGGGAAAAGATACAAGCAGACGTATTACATCCACGGCCATTACCCTGGAAGATACCCAGTGAGGCACCCCTCCCACAGCCGCACAGCGGAGAGGAGTGCTCAGCCCTGTAATGAGCCGGGTCTGCTCCTTCAGAGCGTCCTGGCAAGCAGCAGAGGCTCCAGCTCCAGCCAGCTCTTCAGCTTTTTGTCCTGGCTCCAGAAAAGACACTGCTCATGCAGACACTTAACAGGCAGCAACCGAACTTGAGTGGTTGGTTTGGAGAAGGCCGCACAACGGCCTCTCAACTCGGGAAATACACACCCACCTGTTGTGCCAACAGACGCTCTATAAATCAGTTCCATAAATACAGGCACAGAGACAACCCTAGATTAGTTCTAGCACTGGTGCTGGTGGCTCAGGGAAAGCAGAAAGGGACAGAGGCAAGAGGACAAAGGCAGCATAAAGTCTAAAGGCAAGCTTAGCTGCACTGTGCACGCCTCTCCTGACATGCTCAGCTGGGCCTTCTGCGATGTCCTCAGTGGGACAGAGCCTGCCAAGCACTAACGTTCAGGTCAGCCAAGGAGCTCCCGGCTCTCGAATGGCACTCAATGACACTTGTTCCAGCCCAGGGGAGCACCTCCTCTATGAGGACAAGCCTAGAAGGAGAGAGGGCTCCAGGAGACCTTAAAGCAGCCTCCAGTACTGAAAGGAACTACAGGAAAGCTGGGGAGGGGCTCTTTATCAAGGAGCGAAGAAATGGTTTTAAGATGAGAGAGGGGGCTTTTAGATTAGATATTGGCAAGAAGTGTTTTCCTGTGAGGGTGGTGAGACTGGCACAGGCTGCCCAGAGAAGTTGTAGCTGCCCCATCCCTGGAGGTGTTCAAGGCCTGGTTGGACGGGGCTCTGAGCAACCTGATCCAGTGGCGGTTGGAACTGGATGTGCCTTAAGGTCCCTTCCAACCCAAACCATTCCATAATTCTATTAAGTTACCAAAGGTGACCAAGCAGCCATGTTAAATGATCCATAAAACCAGGTATACTCAAAGTTCCCAAAAGCAGGAGGTCCAGGAGGGAAAATGCAAGGTAATTATCACGCCCATCTGGAGTAGCGACACAACAAACCCCGAGCACCAGAGCTTTCTATGTTGCTATTCTGCACATGGTATGCTATAAAGCACTTGTGGAACACTTAAGAAACTGCATATGGAAAGATATGGTAAAAACCATTACCTAGGAACAAGAACACAAAAATTAATGAAAACCAGAATGTATGTTGCCAAAGCAACTTTAATTTTGCTCCTATATGCATATGCATTACGATACTGTCTTTAATGATGCGATCACACATTATCTCTGTTAGTAAGCAGGATGGTCACGTAAGAGGGTAAAACAAGGTTGGATGAGCATATTGTCACTTTATGAGATTTATACAGCAGCTGCCATCACACAAATATGTGGAAAGTCACTTCCTAGAATAGAAAGATCTTTTGAAATTTCCTAAGCAACAAGGGCTGGCTATTCAAGCGTGGTAGCAATACAGAGATAGTTTCAATACCCAGTTTCATAAGATCCTTTTATCTTCTGACTTAAACAGAAGACAGATCCTAGATCTCTCCCATTCTGTAAGGTGCCAGAAAGGCTGGCAGGTACTCTTACTACTCAAGGAAGCATTGAGGATTCTGCGACAGAACTTGAAATATTAGAATAAAATGGTACTTAGGAGCCAAAATATAGTATAACAGCAAATTCAGCTACATGGCTTGAAGAATGATTTCTAAGTGGGTGTCCCCATCAACAGTTTACAATGTCAGTGTCTTGGGATTCCACTTATGCCATTCCTAACAAAAACCCCACGAAAATACTGATATTTATTTGCCAAGTTCAACATTTTAGAGAGAAAATGATAATCTTCCTCTTTCACATAGCAAGTCACATCTTGCACCTTTCCAAGCAAGACCAAGCTGTGTTTTGGCAGACACCTGATCACAGCGGAGTTGCCTCATCAACTCATGTGGTTTGCCGAATATTCATAATGAGGTATCGGTCTTGCCAAATCCCAAACAAGATCTGCATCTAACCTTCTTCCTCTTCTGCGGTTAGGCTTTACCAGCCAAAAGTCCATGTGCTCAGTTTTGACTTCTACATCTTCTCTGCAGACACCGCTCAGTGCCAGACTGCTGTTTCCAGCTGCACACATGGCCACATCCAACACACTGCATCAGGACCAGAATTCATGGAATCATAGAATCATAGAAAAATCAGGCTGGAAGAGACCCACTGGATCATCAAGTCCAACCATTCCTATCCAACACTAATCCATGCCCCTTAGCACCTCATCCACCCGCACCTTAAACACCTCCAGGGAAGGTGACTCAACCCCCTCCCCTGGGCAGCCAATTATCAAGGGCAGAATTACCAAGGGAGACCTGCCTGCTGGTGGAAGAACGGTCCAACCAACATTGATCCATGGGTTCCAGCACCTGTACAAGCATCCCAGGGCTGCCAGCCCTCACAAACAAGCTTGCTATTCAAGCAAAGCCAAGAATTCATATAATCATAGAATCACTGAGGTTAGAAAAGACCCTCAAGATCGTCAAGTTCAACCATTAACTTAATACCATCGAATCCATCAGCAAACCATGTGCTATGTCTACATGTCTTCTAAATACCTCCAGGGATGGTGGCTTAACCACTTCCCTGCCAGCCTTTTCCAGTGCTCGACCACACTTTCCAAGAATTCCCATGCCTCTGTCGAAGGCCTTGTGAACGCTGTGTGTTCTAGGAGATTCTAGCCAAGGGGTCTCAAAGGGCATGAGGTCCCAGAAGAGGATGAGGTAGCGCACAGTGGCCTAGTGAAAGGAAAGATCCATCAGGCACCTCAAAAGGACAGGAAGGTCTTCTCCCAGCAGGAAGACAACCACATGGAGGGCTTGCCTTTGGCAGCCCACAGTGCTCCAGAACTGGCCTGCTGACAACACAAACAAGCGCTGCACTGCGCACGCTCATTAACAGGACAGAAAATGCGAGCACTCTCTTACACACAGGCTCACATGCATAGGCACAGCCAGTTCCTCAGATCTTCACAAGATCATTAGCATAAACAGCTTTTCAAGCAGCAGGAAGCAAAGGAAACGGTGAACAAAACAGGACTGAAAGCTGTAGGGCTCAAGCACTTGGCATGAAACTAAGAGAAAGGGTCTCCTTGAAAAGGTGAACCTTCCACATTATCCACATTTTTCCCCTCTGTCCTTCACACCACCTAAAAATCAAGCCAAATGAGAGCATTATAAGGTTCAGGCAGCTTTTCAGAAAACATATTGTTATGAACCATTATTCCAAGTTTGCTGATCCCTTTGAGCCAGCTACTGTACTACACACGAAAATATTTATATAATCATCAGCCCACTGCCATTGAGAACAGAGTAATCCCGAGCCGTGCCAGAGGGTTTTAAGTGAGCAGCTGGGGAAAAGAGCCTTTACTTCTCCAGAGAGACTCTTTGGAGTGAAAGTATTCTGTAGCAGAGGTAAACCAGCTTAAATTGCATTTCTCTCTATGAAACAAAGTAAAGCACTTGCTTAGTTCCTAAGCGACATGGCATTTAGCCGCTCCCGAGACATGAAGAGTGTTTTCAGGTCCTGCACAAACCTCTCCTCCACCACAGAAGTTTCAGATTTTGTTTCCAGACTGGTTTGTTTCAAAACATCACACATTCCACACTCCTGCAAGTTGCGCAATTCACCCCTTTGCTCTAAAAACCCAACATTTCTTGTCAAATGCTGTTTCCAACATACATCCCTGCACAAATAACTACACTTGCATCTGGTTTGCATTTGCAGTGCACTGTTGTTGACCCAACTCCAAAACTAACCAAAGAGTGTTTGAGGACAACCTGCCTTGCTCTGTCGCACAGAGTCAATGGTCCCCCAAGTCCCCACTCCTACGTGGGAGCAGCCACATCCAGTGGGAGGTGTCCCTGCCCATGGCAGGGGGCTTGGAACTAGATGATCCTTAAGGTCTCTTCCAACCCAAACCATCTGATGATTCTATGAATTTGCCACAGCTTGAAGCTTGCCCTTTCCCCCTCCTTCATCTTTTGCCTAGCAGCCTGTCCAGTAGCTTAGACCAGTTAGCCCTGTCACAGCTCCACTTGGGCCACCTGGTCCCTACCACAAAGGTCAGTGACATCAATGGGAGCCTGCACTAGGCAGCACCTACACCCACAACGATGCTTCTTTAGTGAGAAGCTCTGAATTATTCCAAGTTTCAAAAGCCATAAAGACAAACAAACAAATCCAAGAAGGTATTTAAATCGCCAGGGCGCTGCTCCTGAACACAAGAAGAAAGTACAGGACACAAACCACAGCAGTGACTGCCGAAAGTGAGGGATTCCAGCCGGCTTTTGTGGCTTTGCTGATGGTTGTCCACCCCCCACATCTTCCAGTTGCTGGACGTGTGGAGCAGTCCCACCCATTCAGAACCACTCCAGGCATTTGTGCTGCCAACTCTTACAAACCACCACGGCAAAGCTTCCACCAGCCCTGCAGCCCGACTTTGGGAGCAGACACAGCCAACCTTGGGCAGCCCAGCCTGAAAAGCTCATACTCTGCTGCTAGTCTGCGCTCTCCAAGCAGTGCTCTGCACATGCAGGCTCACATGGCTAGGGAAGGAGTCCTGCCAACGCTCTTTCCTTCTACTGATTTACCCAAACAACATCTGTGTTCCAGACTAGTGTCAAGGGCCAAGCAGAGGGTAAGAGTTAGATTCATAAGTCATGCAGATCTCCTCTGCCAAGGGCTCGGATCCAGTCCTTGTTAGGAAACAAACACACTGCCTGGTCCCGGGCTCAGTTGCTCTTTCCCAGACTTCGGGAAAGCCGATGCTTTGGACAGGGAAAGCAGGCTCAGCGGCATTAGGTCATTCAGCAACCATTCTGCTTGCTACTAAGACAAACACGGTGGCTGTCTGATACGTTAGATCTGAATTACACACTGGTGTTGTAAAGCCCCATTGCAAAGGTCACCAGGATGTGTGCTCAGATCAGCTATTAGTGTTTTGGTAGAGAGTAAATTTTACCAGTCACTGTTTTATTGCTGGAAGATAAGCTAAAAACCCCAGAGCCTTGAAGCAGGGAAAGAAACCTGCCAGTGTGGTTGGGAAGTCTTCCCATCTGGAATATCTTTTATCAGATCCAAGAGATCTCAAGCTCCTGTAAACAGAGTATCTATACGCTCACCTGCTACCGAAACAGTGACCTGCTCTAGACTTCACATGCAGCCTAAGTATTTCTTTATCTGGTCAAAATAAACTCTTCTGATTGCAGCAACGTACAGGAGTCAATAACTACACACCGCTCGACGGCTCAAAGTCTCAAGTTCATGCTCTCCTAGTCCCCAGCGTGCAGCCACTCCATCAGCTCCGACATCCCTGACACTCTAGAACAAACATGTCTCCTGTGAAAGTTTAACCATCTCACAAGGTAGAGCTGACATGGACTCAGATAAATACAAGTTTCAAAGCATGCGCCCGGTAGATCTGTACAGACTCCTGAACTCAGCTTGGACTGCGCCGTAGCACACCTGGGAGGGATGCAGGCACCTTTGGAGATGGGGAAGGAAGTTGCTACACACACTTTTCCAGACCCCCAGGACTGAAAGTGTTACTCTGCTGCTTGGCCTCTTGCTAATTGTGGGTTTTATTTTTATTTCCTATTACCCTCTTGCACGCCTGATGAGATTATCTTACCGGAACTGACACAGCTGGAGGCTGTAGCCATACATGGAAGCCTCTCAGGAGGCAATGCAATTTTATTTTCATTGATCAGAAATCAGCAGGGCAGTAAATGATGGGAAATTCCATTAGGAGGAATACTGGGCCATGAGATCCAACTATCTAGGTACACCTACAAAACCCAGAAAGTCCCATCTTGGCGCTGACAGAGTCATCTTTCCTCTTCCAAAAAATGGAGCAAGCTACTAACCTGATATTCTTAATCGCTGACTGCTCTGCCGGAAGCGGAGGCAATGCTGTCAAAACACCCCCAAGGGGTCACTTAGCTGAAAACAGGCGGTAGCGTGCGGCTCCCTGAGCTCAGCCTGGCAGGCTGCTGCGGGATCAGTGGAGTTTCACAACACACGCTCCATCCCACAGCCATAGCCTTTGTTCTCACGGGCCAGGCAGGTGTAAGAGGTGCCAGTGTATCAGCTGGTCCTCAGGCAGTCCCAGCAGAGCCAGGAGGAGTCTGGGGCACATTCAGTGCATGCTCCCATTCCAGTCCCATTCAAAGCTCAGGTCCTAGGTGACACATTACAACTCCACTACAGAGGGAGCAGCCTTTCTTCTTTAAGGGCAGGGGTCTCTGTTTCCCCTCTGCCTGGGGATACCCCTCTGATAAAGCATTACACAACACTGTTAAAAGCCCAAAGTCACTGGAGCTCCAACAGAGAATCACCTTTCACCTTTAAAATACCAGGCACACAGAACATGCACTCAATTCCAAGTTCCTGGATCAAAATCTTACCACCAAGACTCTCTGATTAAAAGCTGGCTTTGACCCATCCTGCTGTTCGTTACGGCACATGCCTAGGTTAAAAGCAAAGTCCTTCACCTCCTGCAGCCGAATGGACAAGCCCCACTGGCACAGCAGGGGTTAACAGAAGCTGACCGCAGCACAGTTGTTAAGGTAATCAATACCAGTGAGATACTAAAGCAGCATAAGCCACATTATTGATTGCCAAGCAGATGATAAAACTGTTTATTATGATAATTGCAGGGTGCCTGCAAGATGCTCCTAGTCGCTGTCCTGAGCTTTTTACAAAAATAAGAATTGCCCGGGCGCAGCCTGAAGCCCCTCTGAGCCTCGGCAAGTCTCCTCCACACTCTGCTGTGCCACAGCAGTAACCTCGAGCCAGTTTTACCTCCAAACTACTGCTTGGATGGAGAAATAGTGACATAGGTCAGCGACTACTTATCACACTCCCCCCCACATGGTGGTCTCGCTCTCACACATCCCTATGCTCACCTTTCACTGGAGCGTTCCCTTGCTGGGAAGCAAGAACTCAATTACCAAAACTCTTAACTTCAGTTCTCAGTCCTCCTTCTGATCAGCAGAAAAATCAAAACTTCTCAACTTCCCACTCCAAAACATTTTCTTCAGTTTTTCAATTCCTTTTACACTCTACTCTGGACTTTCTACATCCTCTAAGAAGCTTTAACAGAATTTTTCTGTAAATTATTGTGCAGTGCATTAAGAGTTCTTTCTTAGGAGGCTGAACTCCAGATATACTGTTTGGGAGCTGCACCTCTGTGTGCCACCGGGTATATACATGGACACACACACCTCAAAACAGGTGACATGCAGCAGCTTGTCACCCTGCCACCAGGTGCCTGCAAGACAAACAACTTATCTACCAGCATAAAAGCAAAACAACACTTTGATTCTGAAGTCCCTTCAAATACCAAAAAGGTTCTCTTGAATGAAACACAGTGACAGGCATCAATTGGCCTTCAGAAGATGAGGAAAACAAATTGCCAGATGAGATCTATTCTGGCAAAAGCATCTATTACTTCTCCATCCGCAGGAGCAGGAATGGAAACTACAACCTAAGTGGGCTCCACGTTGCCACCATTGCCAAATGACAGGTGAAAATGAGTTTAACAAGGGCTGAAGCTCCAGGATTCTGTCAGCAGCTCCACGGGCACTAATTATGGAGCACAGGTCCCATTATCTCCCAGTACGGACAAGGTTCTGACAGCTTCATCTCAGTATTAACCCCAAGGACAGGATGCTATGGACTGCAGGCAGTGCTTGGTGCAAACTCCACCATTTAGGATGGCTGTTCTCATGCAACCTGGGTCCTTTCTCTAAGCAATCACAGTTCACAGTTAACATTTGCAAAATAAACTTCACACCAGTCAAAGCAATCTTACTATGGCCTGGCCTCAAACTCGACTAGACCACAGATGGTACTTTTGGCTAATGCCCTTTACTCCTCTTCCATCTACTCTTCACACCTTCTCTCATCAGCATCCAAATGACCTCCCTGCTCCCCTCCTTCCAAGTGCCTCCATTCCCTGGTGTCTCCCTGCCTTTTAAAACATTGCCACTTACTCCACAAGCACAATCAGCAAAGGTTTCTCAAGTCAAGTTCTTCAGGGTGAAAGACAAAAAATTATGACATCCTCACAACGCTTTATCCTTCCATTGCAGAACCAGTCTCTTCCTTCTGGCCAGTCTTTCTCACGTATCACAGGAGACTGGCGAGGACAGTGTTTTACTTCTCCAGCTCGCTTGCAGAGCAGCTGAAAGGTTAATGACTGAATTGACAAGGTGATTGAAATTGGCACTCTGATGAGCAAACACGTCACACCACACAACTGCTGCCTTAGAGACTGGAGATTTGAACATCACCTTGTAAAACTTGCCCCTCTCACCCCAAACACTAGCCAAGGGCTGCAGAGCCTCATGGAACTCAGAGGTCTTGGACGGCTGAGGCTGCTCTTTCAGATTTCATCAGTAATTCTGAGTATAAGCAAGACGAATACAATCCTTTCTTATTAAAACCTAAAAAAGGGAGGAGACCTCCCTCCCTATCATCCTTAGGAAGGGCTGGCTTCCATCTTTTCCTTCTCTCCAGAGTCAGAAGTAGAAGAAGCAACTGCAGCCAACACCAAGCAAAGGCGCATCAGGTTCTCTAAGACAAGGGACGCTTTGTTGTTCCTAGAAAGTCCACTACCATCTACAGCCAACCCCAGCTCCACATCAGCTCACAGCCACAAGCCTCCTGAAAGCCGACTTCTTCATCTGAAGCACTGACAGACTCCCCTCAACACTACGTAAGGCTTCTTGGTTTATGCACTCTCCTCAAACCCAGAGTGAGCAAAATGAGGACATCAGCTGCCAGCTGGCTCCGCGCAGGGCACAGTCCTGAGCCAGCCCCCCCCCATGCTCACTGGGACACAGGGTGGAAGCACTTCCCCAAAGGCTTACTGGGATTTATTCTGCCCCTCTATTCTGTTCTAGAACAGTATTCCAGAAAATGACTCAGTCTTAAACAATTTTGGTCTACTCCTCAATACAATCAGAGAAAACAGGGGACATTGCAATAACAGCCAGAGCACCTGAACAGCTTAAGAAGTCAAGGAGGGATGAGAAACAAACATGCGGAAGTAAATCCTCCAGTCACCTATGGAAAGCTCCACAGAATACATCAATTCTCAAGCAGCGAGAAAAGCTGTTCCTACAGCACAAGTGGACAAGTCAAACAATGGTCCTGAAGATGACTACTGAACAGCCAGCCCATCCTTCAGACACCCACACTTTGTCACCGAGGCCTGGAAAGGTCACCACTTACAGTCAGCAAGACCAGGCAATAGGAGAGACAGATCGATCTTTTAAACACACAAAAAAAAAAAACCAAAAAAACCCCTAACACAGCAGCCAAAAAAGGGTCGATGAAATTTCAAGTGGTCTTCTCTGTCTTCTGTGTTGTTAATACCTTTGTGCTTAGAAAGCTACCGCAGAAAGCCTCTTAAGCCAGGGACTAACCTTAGCTGAATAACTCCAAACTCCCCATGTAAAGCGCTTTAGTACCAGGCATGGTAATTAGTGCCAGAACAGTAACGGCAGTTGCTAACCACCATGGACCGAGATAAACTCCCTGCAAAGATTGCCGGGAATTGTAACCTACATGCACAAGGCTACGTGCTTGTCTCAAAACAAAAGATACTCAAAACCATTTCAGTTAAATAAGAACGCCTTCCCAGTTCCCAATAAACTATGGTTGAGAAAAAAGGATAAATCAGGTCTAGGACACCCTGTCCCCCTCCAGGATGACAGCAGAAGGAATAGAGTCAAGCTACTGGAAGCTACTGGGACATATAGGACTGAAGTACTCAACTGACTCTGCTATGAATCAAGAGGTGGTTGCACCTCATTGCTTTCAGAATTATTTATCGCTCATTCTGTAACAGTGTCTGAATGGTCCAGTGATGCCAGACTCCCCCCTGGTCAGCAGCACCATACCTGCTATTCCGCATCAAAGAACGGGTTGGAAGGGACCTTAAAGATCATCCAGTTCTAAACCCCTGCCATGGGCAGGGACACCTCCCACTGGATTGGGTTGCTCAAAGACCCACCCAACCTGGCCTTGAACAGCTCCAGGGATGGGGCAGCCTGGGCCAGGGCCTTCCCACCCATCAGTGGTCCCAGCCCCAGGGAACCAGCTCAGCTCCACCTTCATGCACCAACCCTCCCACCCTCGGCACTGAAAGACAGCACGTGTTTGGAAGTAGTGGCTGTCCAATGATGCAAGCTCTGTACGGCACCTCTGCACTTTACCAGGAACCATCCATGGTTGTTAAAACAGAATGAGCTGCTCAGGATCCAGCCCCTTTCCTCACTCCTGGAAACAGCACAGAGCACAGCAGCTTGCGCTCCTGCAGAGAAGCCAAGGACAGCAGATTGGTGCCCTAGTACCACTTACTTTCCTTGAAAACATCTGTTTTCATTATCACTATTACTTTTAATTAGCACTTTACAGCAGCCTTAAGCCCTCCCAGCTGGAGGAGAGATCGGCTCCTAAATGAACAATTAGAAGGTGCACTAAGGGAATTTTTTTCTCATCTTCAGAAATGACTTTCTCAGCAGAGCTAAAAGGCAAGCCACCTGGTTAAGCAAAAAATCCCTTGAAGGGGTATCTTCAGGCACCGCTCAAAGCCCGCAGGTCACCCTGGGATTCCCGCTGCATGAGTGGCTACTGAAGTCAGGAACTTGAAATACTGAACTTCAGCATTACTAATGAAGGGGTCTTAATGCTTCTGCCCTGCATCACTTGCTGAACGGCCTCCTCTTCCTCACCTGGTCACATTAATTGCCCTGAGAAAAATCAAAGATTTGAATGCCCATCACACCTGTGGAAGCCCCTGACAATTTAATTTGCTCAAGAGTTCAGGCCATGTACAAGCTGTAAAGACAGAGCCCTATTAAATGCATAAGAAAAAAAATATATATGAAGCATAATTACTAGAATTGGGTCTCCTGATCAAGCATTTCTCTTTAAAAAACAGCAATGAGAAATATCCACAATAAAGCCCCAAGAGGCTGCCTCGGCCATTTTCAAGAAAGCAGAAAGCCAGAGAGGTGAAATGTCAGGAGGATGCCACCAGAAAGGGCTGTCCCACGGGCCACCACCACCTCCCCAGCACCTGCACACAGCACAGCACCAACACGTTCAAGCCTTTAATTAGAAACGAGCCACGAAGCTCCACAACTTTTCAGTCAACACTGATCAAAACCACATCTATCATTCCCCTCTCCAGTTTGATCAGGGCTGATATCCTACCAACATGCTGCTTCTGAAGTACCTTGGCCTCGAGCAGTCCTTTAGGAGCCCACACCCTCGGCATCCCACTCCTTCCCCAGCAGGGCAGAACCCATAATGAAAGGTAACCAAGATGCTTCCCTCTCATCTTTCCTAAATCCAGTCCAAAATTTTACAGGAGTTCACATATACAATAAAGTCCAAAAGTCTAATCCATGTAAATGGAACAGGCGAAGAACCAATAAAGTTACCGAGCCAATTAACACCCAGATTCATAGAATCATAGAATCACCAGGTTGGAAGAGACCCATTGGATCATCAAGTCCAACCATTGACTCGTAGTCCTTTAAGTTATTCTGTTTCCCCTGCTCCCCTTCACATTTTGTTTCTTCCTCACACTGTATAATGACTTTGCTTCTTCCCTCTCAACCCTCTTCCGAGCACTGAGTTAAATTCCAAGTTAGTGAAATTCCTTGGTAGATGTGAAGTAAACTTTAATTATTTATTTAACCTTTGTTCACACCTCCTGTCTCAGAAAGTTTACTTAACCTACAAAGGTGGGATATTATCTACAGTTTGTAGCCTGTGGTAACGGGCAGAAACACCAGCAGAGAAGACCTGTTGGCTTGTTTTGAAACCAGAGGAATGCGGGTGCCTGCAGAGCCAGACTGGGGGGGACGCCAAGCCCGTGTCTGTCAGCACTGCACTGGGTCCTGGGCACGTGCTCCACCACCTCGCTCAGATCAGTTCCCAGTTCTAAACACCCTTGCGAACAGCATCGTTTCTATCCAGCATGTGATCTGCTACGGACACGCGTGGCAGTGTTTTCACAGCCCCAAACTAGCACAGGATGTTAAGACTAAACTACTCCAAAGCCTCATAGTCAGTCTGCCCCACTCTGCCAAAGCGCCTACAGCCCAGCAGGTGAGTGAGCATCAGCCACACCAAGCACCAGCGACCCATGACCTCTCTGCCACCAACTGGAACACCACAGAGAACCCAGCAAGCCCACAAATGGAAGGATCAGGATCCCTGCCTGGGTCAACCCATTCCTTCGCTCTGTATTCAAGCATTTATTCGGCTTTCCAACGTCTGTCTCTGGAAAAGGGGAAATGAACGCTTCCAGTGCCCAATGAGCCCAGATACCGATCAGACCACAACGCAACTAGTGGGGGGAAAGGAAACACGAAACAATTAATTCTTGGCTCCTTGTTTTAGCTCTAGGGAAAGGAAGGTGCATGGCAGAGTGAGGAGAGACTGGAACAGACAGAGGCTGGGATTTCCTCCAAGAGCCCCAGGGGTGACAGCGTTGGCTCCCAACCCCAGAAACATGGGGCTGCTCTCCAACAGGTGAGGGCTCAGTCAGGCTCCCCAGGCAGAAGGAACAAAGAAAGCTTCACAGGCAAGATTTCTTTTGACTTTTCCATGCCCAAACCAAACGGTGAGAAGCCCCCACTGAGAACAGGGCTAAGCTATCAAACAAACCCATCTGCTGCCATGACCTGGTCTGCATGCAACCTCCTCCACACCTCCTCTCCAAAAGGGTGATGCTTTCCCTGCAAAACAGCTTACAAGGGTTTGTTCTGTTCCTTTTGGGGTTTTGTGATCCATCCAGCCGAGTGTTTTCCTCTCTGATAAGATGACACAGTTTGCACACACCAGGACCTCCCTGTGCCACATGCCACCAGGTTCAGAACTGCCACGGTGGCAGCCGGAGCAAGCACAGGTGTTCACCCAAGGTGACGCAAAAGGCCAGGCTCACCTTTCAAACTAAATCCCAGCAGTAAATCTTCAAGTTCGATGTCCAATACAGGAACGTCTCTGTGATCTCACAGACTTCTGACACCGGAAACACTCTCAATACTACTTTTTCCAGAAATCAACAGTTCCTTTTCAAAGCATAAAGACCAAAGAGAAGAACTACTTGGGAAGCCCAGATGCTCATCATGTAGTAAATCCTGGGTTAGTAATAACAACATGCAAAGCAACAATATGATTTTCCTGCAGAGAGGAAAAAAAGGGGGCAACATACAAGACAATACAAAAGCAGCAGCTTAAGAGAAAACTCAATATGGTAAATGGCAAGTGAGTTAAAAAAGAGCCAGAACAGACGTTAAATGAGAAAGTTGTTCCTTATTTTTCTTTCAAAAGCAAAACCCCAAATGCAAAGCAATTTTTCTTTCAAAAGCAAAACCCCAATTGGGAAAGGCTTAATTAAGGCCTTTCTTCAAAGGTTTGAAGAAGAGGCAACATGAAAAGAAGGGGGAAAAGAAAGAGTTTAAACTGCAGGAAGGTATTGCTCTTCATTACGGCACTACTCTTGGAACACCCCCTGTAGCCCCTCTTGCAGCTCAGTGGCCACCCAGGGCTGCAGGGCTTGAAGCCTCGCTGAGCCTGCCCGATGTGCTGGTGGGATCCAACCCATGGAGGGAACGTGCTGAGGTCACTCCAGTAGCAGCCAGGTGGGCTCTGCCCCAGGCAGAAATGCACCTGAAGCACCTCAAAATGATCGCAAAGAAGCCCTGGGCCAGCACTGACCTCCTGCGGCCGCTCCTCTGGACCACAGAAAAGCTTTTGCTTGTCACGTCTTTCCATTCTTTGCCTGTTCTCTCCCTCTAAGCAGAGTGGCACTGTCATAGCATTGGATTCAAATACAAAGTGTCCCTTCTAACACGGCTTCCAAGATGATGATATTTCAGGGAGACCTTTCAGAGACTAGTGGAAGTCCGAGGACATTTAGCAATATTCTCTGACCTCATAGCTGAGCAGGTCCAAGTCCCTAACGCGGAGAGACTGCCAAGAAACCTCATCCAGGAAGCTTCTCCTCACCACCTAGACTACCTCCTTTGGACGAGGCCCTTCTACAGCTCCTTCTTTAATCGTGCTCTCCTCTCTGCCTAGCCCCAAGGTGGAGGTACCAGCTTTGCAAGTCAGACAAAGAATGAATTCATTTACAAACCAAGTCTCTAATTTACCAACTCTCTTGCTCACCCTCACACCCCTTCCCTAGCAGGGAGGGAAAAGCAGAAGGCATCCTGCCAGTTGCTTGCAGGGAAGATTTAACTAACTGGGTAAATGAGGACAAGGAGATACCTTCAGGAAGCAAAGCCTAAAGGAATCATTATACCATCCAGCCTGACCTCCTGTGCATCAAAGGCTGAATGACCACAGTTCTTAGTCAGCTCTATCCAAGAGGACGAGTCGGGATGGGAGGCTGAGTAGTTGTTTGTACTCTTTTCCGCAAGTCTGCATGCTCTGTTTATCTATGAAAATAAAACATACACAGTTTTCAAGCCATATGTTATTACAGCTATGTCCTGGTTAAAATGCTGAAGAAAAAATGAAGTAAGAAGAAAAAAAAACCCACCAAAAATCCTCAACAAAACAACTGAGGCACATTTTTATGTCCTTTTTACATCACTCTATAAACTAAAGCCTGAACAAAAGTGCTCCTTCTCATGAACAGGAGTCACAGGTGAGGTTTTGATGACACCAAACACCCTCTAAAAACAGGAGCTCTGCTCCACTCCAGAGAAGCGGAGGAAGGAAAGGCCAGCAGTTTGCTCAAGTCCATTACGAATGTGTAGAAAACCTGAACTTGAACCCAAGTCTCCAGCATTAAAAACACTCAGCAGTTTCTTTTCCCCTCTTGCACACACGCTTTCGTAACAGCAATACGCTGGCTACTTGGGAACAATGTCTCTGGGAAGGCCAAACCCTGCATGCTCTCTACTTAAATGCTGCTACCCCCCTCGACACAAAGCTATGGGGCATTTTCCAACTACCAGACTCATCCTAGATATCCTTCCCCTTACCCTCAATTTGATTCAGGTCCTTCCTTCTCAGTCATAACACGACACAAAGCCTAGCAGGAGGCAGCTGGAGCCCAGCCAGCCTGCATTTGATCCCTCGCCTCCAAGGGGACACAAAACCAGCCGTCCAGTCTTTGAAACCCATCCAACTCATGACAGCAGCATTTGGTGGACTGCACAGCTTGCTTCTTGCCACAGATGATGCAAGACCCTTTCCCGTGCTCTCTGCAATCCACACCTACGTGCGCATCAATCTCTTCAGATCTCAACCAAATCTTTTTGTATCCCCCACTCTTAAAGGTATGTGATAAGTTAAAGACATCTTATTTCCTTAACTCTGTTGCCTAAATCATTTCCTGATGTGGGCTACAGATTACTGCAGACAATCTTATGGATGACTCCCCATCCTATTTAAAATACCTCTAGTAGCAACAGCAAATGTTAACACTAAAAGCTACAGCTGGGAACAAGGTATTCAATTAAAATCCAATTTTAACACACCACAGAAAGTGGGAACAAGAAGATGAAAACTAACACTGCATGACTACATTCCTCCCAAGGACTACAGTTCTGGAGAACAAATCAGTTGATCAATATTCTATGCTGAGGTGCACATTATCCATAAGATACGTTCGGATCTTTGGGGATCTTTGGCCAGCTGGTTATTTGGGTAAAGCAGCAGCCCCTTCTCTCCTCTCACACATGGGTGCGTGTTCTCGTGCCACCATTGCTGTAAGGAGTTCCATACGATGAGCATCGTTGGTAGATCTCTAGCAACCGGGGAACAGCTGCTCTTCGCTGCGGTCACACGAAATGCAGGGTTCACTGCTCTGAAAGCAGAACTGCAAACCTGCTCCCTTTCCTGAAGAGGCGGAGATCATCTCAGCCGCAGCAACTGCTCCTGCACTCGAATTCAGAAACTCAAGGCCATTGCACATGGTCCTACTGCCCAAACACTGATATGATGGCTCCAAATTCACCATAGGATGAAAGACGTAAGGGAATTTCCTGGGTGTGATCAGGCAGCAGCAGTAATTATTGTTTCTACCCTCTGGTCTTCTTCTGAAGCTACGCTCTGAGGCCCTGAAGATCTAACCAAGAAATTGGAAATCAAGGATCCCCTGGGTCTCACTGTAGCCTCTTCAGGCAGAGAAATCATGTGGCTGGCTGTGCTAGTCATAAAAATAAGATGAGCCTTCTGGTAGCAGCCTGAGTCAGAGGACAACCCTTGGGGCAGTCCTGAGACTAAGATCCTCTGATGAGGAAGATGCTGATGTATTGTGGACTATCAAATCACTGGTGCTGGGGTCCAAGATGACAGTGACTGATTTTCTTTTTAATCATAAGCTGCAGTTGCCAGAATGACCCGTCACAGCCACAATTCCGGCTACGTATCAAGCACTGCTGGCGCTGTGAGCTTCTTGCAGAAATGAGATGTGGTGTAAGTCAGAAGCTGGCATGCGTGTGCTGCAAGGAACACAAGAAATAGCAGCCAGCTTTAAAATATCTAGGAGGTCCAGACATAAGGACGCTCCTGAAGAACCACCTCAGAAAGATGTAAGGCGGAAGCCATCAGAAAACAGTACAGCAACGACCTGGTGACCCTGTGTGCCAGAGATAACAGACCATAACTGCAACAACATTTTAGAAAGGAAATAATGAAAAATGGGGAAAAAAAGCTAGTAGTAAAAGAGCCAAATCCACCACTGCTGGCTGCGCAGAGGAGCTCCTCCCAGCCCGCCCCAGTCACTCACACACTGCCCTGCAGACACGGCAGGTGTTGAACGTGCCTAAACAAAGCCTTGGGGTAAAGGTATTTTTGGTCCTGACCTCTTGCCGCCTTCCAACCACCTCCAGCAGCATGTTTTGGGAGATGTCTATAGAGGAGGACATCTGCTTTAGGACGATTTGTGTTCTTTCAAATGTTTCAATTATAATAACCTGTTTCATTTCAGTTCCCATTATTCATTATACTAATTTGCTTCTTGTTCAGATTAAAGTAGGAGGAAAAGACAAATCTCAGTCTCACTTTAAGTGCAGGGCTCAGCACTCTGTCTGCTTCCCGTTTTGCACACTGGCTTTCATTGCGGCAGCACCCACGAGCACCGCAAAGCAAGAGGAGGGTGGTGGGACAGCACAGCGTCCCAGTGCTCTGCTCACATCCCCCAGTGTCCAACGTGGAGCCCGTGGCTGGAGACGGGGTTAAAGATCTCTGTACAGGGGAGATGATCATGTAGCTGGTGCTTCCAAACTTGCTCCTAGGTAAAGCTTCCCGAAACTGTGTGGGAGAGAAGCAGTGAGAGAGCGATGCTCTGACTCCTTCCCTCCAGGGCTGGTATTAGGGGATGCAGGCTGCCCCTCCACATGCTGGGCACCCGAAGCGGGTTTATAAACATCCTGCAATTCTGGTTTTCTAGGGCCATATCCAGCCTACGCGTGTGACTCTGGCAGGTCCATATCCTTGGTAAGTAACCCCCAATGACTGATGGCTCACCTACTTTTCAGAAATACCAGCTGAGTATGAGCCTTTCCAAACCTAAATCCAGCCCAGGTTGATGATGACCTCACTTTTCCTCTGGGAGACTGAATGGAAACGAGGAGCGCAGTGGCACCTCTTGGGGATAGAGACACCCTCTCCCCCATAACCACACAGCAGGATTATTCATCAGATTCCGTGCTAGTGATTCATGCCTGCCTCAAAACCAGCGACTTACCTAAGCCTCAAAACATGCCTGACACTAAATTAGGGAAGGTCTGTGGCTCCGTTTGCTCCAGCGACAGACCTTCTGCTGTTCAGAAGACAGAGAAGCCTGAAGGAGCTGCCGAAAAGCAGCAGCATTCAGCACTAGGGATCTCGGATCACCCAGCCCATGGTGCTTGAACATACAGCTGGAGACTCACCCTGCTCCTGTGCAGATCTCCCTTTCCAGAGGGCTTGAACCCATCAACACTACTCATAAGGAGCATTTCTTTTCAAACCAGACTGTGTCAGGCCTGGCACAGATGGAAATGCTTTTTTGGCAGTCTTTGACTGTCAGATACAGCCCTTAAGGCTTTTACATGGCTATGTACTTGGCCTTTTCCACCCATCCCTCAGCAGAGCCAGGACCAAGTCCCTGGCTTTCCAGCATGGGGATGACATGAAGCAAGAACAAGCCCGCTCCACTCACCAGGCACCACTACTCTCCTTCTCTCGCCCTTGGACATCTCCCAGCACTCCAAAGCACATCATCAAACCAGGACTCGCCAACATTTCCCTAGAGTGCCGGGAGCCACGCTGCATGTACTGGCACCCATCAGGCAGTGGTTTCAGAGATAAGCTCTGGCCAGAAGAAGGACCACTGGGATGTCTGCCCTCCAGCTCCACTCACCCAACCCAAAGAAAGGCACTGCAGGGAGCACCCAGCACATGCAGAAATGCTGTTGGCAGAGCATGTCCAGCACTGACAGAGCCAGGCTGTTCCCAACGTTTGCACTGGAGCATCTCCCTAGCATTGACCATTGCCTCTGCTCAGCCAGATCCTTCCCATGTGATCCCATGCCAGGTTTTCAACAAGTGAAATGTGACCCCGTGCTAAGCTGCTCCCACCCACTCACTCTCTTCTCCTGTCCCAATAAAATCATCAGCTCTACAGAGGGAACTCCCCTGTGTATCTGGCAAACTTTTTTTCATGACTGAGGCTGTAGCTATATTCACAGTGAGCAACGTGAGATTTTCCAAATGACACCAAAATGACTACTTCTTAGAAGATGACACATTGCACGAACTGCAGAGCCTGGCAACCTCTCATCGCTATTAACCATTAATAGCTGAGCTCTGTTTACTAAAATCCTGTGAAAACCTGACCTTCCCCTCCCCTGCCCCTCACTCCCAGGTGAACACCATTCACCTCAACTTTCAAGATACCTTTCCCCTTCATTTGTTCTCTTAATGTTTCCTGATTTGAGCTAGCAATTACAGCTATCATCACCTCCCCAAGGAACTGGAGCAAGGCAATTGGGCTCAGACTTCCCAGATGCATCTTGAGTTCTGTGTCCAGGCTTCTCCAAGTATATGGTGCGTATATACAAAAAAAACTTAACCAAGACCCCAAGACTAATAAACACTTCCATTTTCATCTGAGACAGAGATGATAGGACGAAAAGAAGAGTAAAGGCCAGGACCACTAACATGAGAGGTAGAGTAATAGAGCTGAAGTAAGGAGGAAGCGAAAGTTGAAAATTTAATGCATGGATATAAAAAAACCAGCAATTAGTTCACAGTTAAGGAGAGCTAAGCACAACTTGGACAGGTTCAAGATCTAATATTCCTAATCATCCATTGGTTCATGAATTATGTTGGGTACAGAACAGCAAATACAGCACCTGTATTAAAAAAGGGCTGGGGAGACAGTGCTGTGGTTTCATTAGCTTTATCTCCTAACGGAGAAAGCTGTTAAGTATTGTGAAGGGAAGAATAATTAAAACATCATCGATAAATGGGAACTAAGATAAAACATGATAAAACATAAGGCAAGCTTATTGATGACATTGTGCAAACTAACCCAGTATCTTTACTAAAATAACTGCCCCTTCTTCGATACCGACCATGAGGAATTCAGCCAGGGAAGTTGGGGACTAGCTAAGACTTTTAAAAAGGCAGAAAATCTAGGCCAAGAGAAGATGACACCAAAATAATTTAAATAAAATATTGCCTGGGATGGAGGTTATTCGGAAAGGCCTTGGGAGTCATCTTGCTAACTAACTTCACTGACAGCCTTGCTGCAAGTCAGCAGACAGAGACCATGGCTACTCGTTAATGAAAATAAACTGGGAAGCGCATCCGACACAGTGGAAGGCCAGAGTACTACACTAGAAAAAAGTTATGATTCGACTAACAAGAAAGGAACTAAGCCAAGAACATAATAGGCAAACTCTGAATTTCTGCAGTAATTTCTGGGTTTACCCATCAGGAATTACAAAGGAGACAGACTGATGAACTAGTCAGGATGGAAGAACTGAAGGGATGCAGCTGTGAAAGCAGCAAACATGCTCTTACTATGTTACTTAGGGTGTTTGTAGAGATAAGGAAGTAATAAACAGCATGCTAACAGCACTGCGAGACCTCAGCTGGGATTGCACGTACAACTGCAACCACATTACAGAAGAAATAACTTAGCTGTGAACAGATGGAGGCGGCAGCTCGCAGAGCGACCGCAGGAACGGATGTTCTCGAGCACAACACAGCACAAAAACCAAATGGCTTTCACTGAGCCCTACATGTTCTGGCTGGGAGCCGGTGTGCGCACACATGCGTGTGCGCGGGAGGACGTGCGCAGCAGCACAGCAGCAGAACGCAGGGACCCAGCGCATGGGAGCAGTCAGGCTGCAAACCGCGTCCTGGTGACGAAGCTTTTACATCAATGCTTAGAAAGCAGTGCCTGCACCGCCAGTACAGGGGAAGGGCCCAGCATTAACGTTTCTAACAAGAGGCAACTCAGGCAACTGTAAATATACATAAAATCTGCGCAGGCTGATTTTCATTTCCATTCTGGATACCTTTTAGTAAACACTGACAGAGCAGCTTTCAACCTCAGACACTTGTGCTTAAGAAAATTACTGGGTTCCTGCAGACAGAGCCAGGCGAGGCTTAAAAACTGCTCTGTAAAGTGTTCCGAAGAAAACAGGCAATGAGGAGACTGTGCACCGCTGGAACCAGATACACGCGTGTTACACCTAAAGCAGTCATGCTGTCCTGTGTATTTACCAAGAAAACTTTTCTCTATTTCCTCCAAGTCAAGCTACTGGGAGACCCCAATCCAGCAGTCATAGCGCAAGCCTCTGGCCACACTAATGCAAGCGTAATAACAGTTTATTGGTTTATAAGTTAACTTTCCTACTTTTCCCTGTTTATTTCTTTTGCTGGAAGATAAGTCAACAGGCCAAAGTGATTGTGCCACTTATTATGCAACTGTTTGTCCAGTTAATATTTGTGTTCCAGTGAGGCAAGGACCAGATAAGTGATGCCTCAGCAGCTGCCCTCTCCCTGCTAGAAACCCGAGCAGAGGGGCTGCAGAGGCACTGCCAAACAGGTCCTGGCACAGCTGGGACACACTCAAGGTTCTGTCAGTCTCCAGATCTCAGCTAAACTATTCCTGCCTCACCCCTATGCACTCACTGTTCATGACTGACACCTGTGCCCGTGTACTTCTCTACAGCTACAGAATGGCACTTTCTAAATTCAGCCCTGCTGCTCTTTGCTCCCACCTCGCTTTCTGCAGTGGGAGAATGATGGTGGCAATCCCTCCTGCCAGTAAGCAGAACTAAAAGCATCAATCTGCTACATCTCTGTAGAAATACTTCAATAATTAAGAGGAGCAACTGCTGAACAAGATTAGCAGTAGACTAGAACAAAGTATAATAAGCAATATGGACCCCTAAAAAAGCATGTGCTGAGGTGCATCCTGTATCCCAAAGCACCCTCCTTCTGCTCCGCCCTCCACTGATGTCCAAAACACATCAGATGTTGATTTTTCTTCTTCCTTCTGCTCCCTTCTCCACCACATGCCACTGCCGCTCTTCCCTACACTCTCACCAAATCCTTTTCTTTGTATTGTTTTTTGCTAGACACCTCACTTCCAAAACGTATGAAGGAAAGGCTTGACTGCTGAAAGGCTTCAGTGAGTGATGCTGAGTGGTCAGGTCTCTGGAGGTCCCCAGGTGGGTTTCCTGGCTGCACTGTCTCCCGGCTCTGGTTGCAGCCACTGCTCAGAGCGGTAAGTCTCCACAACTGGCACCTGCTGCTTGGTCTCGCCTGGGACTGCAAAGTGGAACATCTGCCTTGGGACAAGAGCCAGGCAGGGAAGTGGGGAACAGGCTACCTAGCAGGTAACCTGCGTGGCTGGGTTAGAATCAGATGCTGCTGGGACTCCAGAGCCCAGCGGCTCTTCTCCTCCACTCCCTGGCAGAGCCAAGATAGCTGCACGCAGGCTACACAGACTGCAAACACAGAGCGACAGATATCTTTAAAACACAACCTGCAATGTGACCTAAATTTTACTTCTGCAAAACGAAAATAGTAGCTCCAAGTGTCTTCCTCGTGCATCACATTTTCTTTGTTTCCTCTTCTATTTAGGACACAGGTTTTCCATCCCTCCCAGGAGGTTCAAGCACTCAAGGGAGGCACAAAGGAAGCAGCGCACCAAAACGCAACAGCGCAACTAACGGGTGGAGATTTTTCTGTGGAGTGTTTAAAATGCTTTGCCTGATAACACGTTAAACCAGAAAGAATTGCAATTAAAAACCTGTGGGAGTTTCACGGCCCCATCACTTCAGGGGCTGCGAAGACCTTCCACTTGGGTCTTCCGACTCCTCAGGACTCCCGTGGAACTGCAGCATCAGCTCCTGGCCGAGTACATCAGCAGGACGCAGATTCCCTGCTTTCCCCTTTCTGGTCATCTCATATCAGTGCTCCAGCTCCTTTCTCATCCCATCCTTACTCCTTCATGCAGTAGCCCCCATTTTAGTGACTTAGGTCTTCAAAGAAATATTCTGGGTGTTATTTTTCCTCAAAAGTATTTGGAGCAAATGTTCTTAAGTTCTTCCTAAAAGGTATGTGTGGATGCGAGAAGGGCCATCAGAGCTCAGCTCTGTTCATCTCAGGAAAACAGGAAAGCAGAACAGGACAAATCCAACTGCTCTGGCGCGGAGACCCCAGGTGCTACAAGCTTTCAGGATGTGGGATGCAAGAACCAGAGCACCCACATTCCCTCTTCTTCACCAAATATATGCACATAAAGGAAACTTATCTGCACAAAGTTAACCCCAAGTGAGACCAGCTCTTTGAAGTGAAGGTTTCCCACTGAAGCTGATCCCTACCTGGCAGTCCTGGCAGAGCAGCGGCTCACACTGGGGTAGACACCGGTCCTGCCTCCCCATCCCGTGGGTAGGTGGATTTGGAGGGGCGCCAGCACTGCCACACCTGCAGCTCCGAGGCCGAGGGAAGGCGCAGGTGTGAAGGAGAGCCCAACAGTGGTTTAGCAGGAGCTGCACCTCTGGGAATGGATTCGATGTCAAGTGTCAGCAAGTAAATTGCTATTGGCTTCTCAATAAGCAGCAGTAGTGAGCTAAGTGTTTCCCTGTGTTGTGCAGGCTCTCTCCGACTCAATACAGCAGTATTGACAGCACAATCACAGGGTAATCCAGGCTCCACTAATATCTCAGCACTTCCTCATTGAAAATACACTTTCCACTTGGACATCAGCCCATTAGCTCAGGCTCGCGTTGCGAGCATCCCCCTTGACCCACCAGAACGCGCAGCAGCATCGCCCCCAGCCACTCCCCGGGGCAAAGCCCAGAGGATCACAGAAATGGGGCTCTTTTTGCAAGGAGAAATCACCAATAGAAAAACAATGAAAGGTAATCAAAAAGGTCTTTAAAACTCAAGTCTCTGTAGGTTCTGAAAAAAATTGGTATTTCCTTGCTAGACAACAGAGGTTCATTCGGGGAATTAACTCTCCTCTTGCCCCTTACCCTCCATCTGTCATCCTTCCTCGCTATCTTATCTCTAAACTTAGACCACTGATTCCTCCAGGCAGAAGCTTCTCCTTTCATTCAGTGAAATGCAGAGACCTGCTCCTGCACAGCACAAGTACCCACACCCTGCTTCTCTACTAGAGGGCACAGGCGCTCTGGCGGATCACTAACGCTCCTCTCCTAGCAAGGACACCCTCTGGAAGGCGTCATACTGGAAGTCCCCAGGCACCTGGGATGCCTTCGCCTGGAGGAATCCTCCAAAGTGCTCTGGCAGCCCCCATCACAGCGCAACACAACTCATTTTAACCATCTCCGTAACTCTGCATGTGTGTGCTCTTGTACGCTCCTCCGACATAAATGCTGGTCTTGACCATGATGACTTCATGAAAGACTCTCACTGAAAATTAGGTTGTTCATTTGTTTTGAATTGTATAATAATAATCAAGTCTCAAATGCATGGGAGTATTTCTTTTTGTCCTCATGTAGCATTGTCACTCATAAACCTCAAAACACAGCAAAAAGCAGACCAACACCCTTTGTTTTACCCATTGTAAACGTATTCCAAATTCACTGCAACTGGAAAAAAAAGAGAACTGAAAGTGCCACGAGATTTCAGTCAAGGTAGTTCTTCACCTGCAGCATCTGAACAGAAGTTTGCGTCACAGCTCCCAGACTGAATCATCACCTCACATCACACAGACTGTTTCTGAAAAGGCTGTGCTTTAATTTCGAAGAACACAAGCCATAATCGGAACTGGCAATCAGACACAAGCAGGGGCTGGTTGCGAGGCAGAGGTCGTCAAGGGAAGCACCAGAAAATATTAATTTTCCCCAAAACAGCTGCTGTAAACAACAAATCGGTCCCCAGAGGTTTGCCAGGAAGCTTTTAGGACGATCTGGCACAAGCAGCCACTACCACGTGTGTGGGAAGTCCCGATGCTCTTACCGCAGGACAAGAGCTTAAAACACATTAAGAACACACAAAATACCTTAACTTTTCATGCTTCAGCTTCTTACTTAACTTATTAAAGTTATTAATTTATCAATGCAGAGCACACTGCATTAAATAACAAAGATTACAATTTGCTCATTTGCAGGTGTCTAATGACCAACAATGCGAAGACAAAATGAGAAAGTGAAAAGCAATAAAAAGCCTACTGAAGGTTTCTCTCGGGTTGGACCAACCACCTTGGACACCCGCCCCAGCATTGCACAGAGAGGCCTGCGGAGCTGCTCACGCGCGCAGGATTCACCCACAACTCCCTGCTCTAAATTTAGCTGGCACAGGCACACGGCTCCATGTTCTCCACATTCAGAAGTTGCATTCATGCGGAAAGCTGGAGCCTCACAGCACGCAGCAAAGAAACGGTTGATACATTCAATTTAGCTTTAATCTATTTTGGTAACAACAGCAGCAAAACCAGGAGGAGAGGCGCGTCGAGGAGGGCCAGTCACACAGCGGCGCACCCAGGGCCTCCTGCTGCCCCCTACAACTCTCCCTAAAGACCGAGCCACAACGATTTCATTCCTATCGCTGTGGCAGCGAACAAGTTAATCTAAGGATGCCTTCTGTGTTTTTCAACCACATCCTGAAATACAATGTCAACCCTTCAACCAAAACAACTAATTTCTGTTGTGTCCTAGCACCAACGAGGAGCATCTTCCACGTCTCCCAGACCGTAACAGCATCAAGTAAGAGCACAACAGCAGGTTAACATCTAGATGTGAAGCACTTCCAACCATGGTGCATCCCACAAGCTTAGAGCTGTGCCACTGGACACGGTGCGCTGCAGCAAAGAGCCGAGCAGGAGCACGAGGAGGAGAAACCCTCCAGCAAGGCCATGCTAATGTTAAATTGCCAGGATTACGAAGGCAAGGTCAGGGAGCCTTCTGTGCAGATAGAGAAGGTTATTGAGTCTAGAGTCAGATGAGAAACAGATATCTGGTCAGGAGGGGGTTAACGCTGCTTCAGCCTGCAATCTGATAAATGGCTCTGCAGAAAGCAGGTTCTCTCACTTTGAGATATGATGTCACTAACCTTTATTGATCCACAATCAGAGAACTTTGCTTATCTCTCTCCTGTGATATGCTGCCCTCCTGTACTCAACTAGTGTTTAATACACTGCTGGGCATCCTGCACTCTTTATAGCTCACACCACACCTCCGCTTGGCCACGGGAGACAATATTGTACAGGCTGCGCCAGCCCAGCTAGCTTGAGGGATAGGACACAGACAAGCATCCCCTCCACCCCACAGACTCCTCCAGAAGGAATCTGCATTTCACAGAAGTATCATACGCCTATTGGAAAGCCTCACGAAAAAAGGAGGTAAACAGCACAGATTTGGTTCAATGTGTTCTTACAGCCTCACGTACAGTTGCAGGTCTCCAGTCTGAACTCAAGGTAAGCACGTGCCCTCTGAAGCTGCTGTTCTCATGGGAGTAGTTATTTTTACCCAACTTTTGTTATTTCGCAAAAACGACACTTTACTTTTAGCCTCAACTTCCTTTTTAATATTTGAGGTGAAACACGAACTTAGGTGACTAATACAAGAACTACAAATTAAACATTTATTTCTACACGGCAGCAAAGCATCGGCTGTTGACTGCATGCACCAAATCCAGTGCTTTTTGTTTCAAATATACCAGGAATGTTGCAAATGGCTGAATAGCCAGGTAGCAAAATCTGTAAATGAAGCAATTGGATTAGCTATGATTAGAGATGACTGGAGAGGAGCTTCAGAGAGTCTCAACGCTGACAGGCAATCCCATACGCTGTTCTTCTGCTAGATAATACACAAAGAAGTTGCCCGTGAACTGCTCATGGGTATTTCTGCATTGTTAATTAGCTGTGCCTTTGCAGGAGAAAGGTCTGTGCATAAGTGGGGGACAGACACAGTGTGTGGCTGGGGCAGGATGGCAGAGACCTCCAGGAGCAGCGTCTGCTCCCCGAAACCAGCCATGCCTGCCGTGGGGCACTGTGCTCAAGGGGGACTGGACCCTGCATTGGAGGCGTAGAAGACCTTTACACAGCAAGAGTGGAAATCCCTAAGACTATAAGTGAGAGTGTAACGGGGAGAAGAAACCAAGAATAAGACAGTGGTATTTAAAAGCAACAAGTGGGAGAGAGAGGTAAATCAGGTGCTCCTGCCTTATACTACCACAATCCAAGTAGTACTCGCTTAAGCTGCAAGGCAGCTCTCACTCACGCTGGGAAACTCCATATCACCATCACCCCCGAAGCCAAGAGATTACACAGGCTCAAAACCATTCTGGAGGTACTGGAGTGTGGGCAGTAAAACATCTCAAGATTTGTTTCGTAGGTTATGTGAACTCTTCTGTTTCACTGGATAATCGGGTTTGTAAAGCTCTGGAAATGAAGAGAGTGCGTTGATTTTTTTCAGCATACAGACAACACTTAAAATAAGCTGTGACCTATTTTACTCGTTATTCACCAAGGCAAAAAAATCCACTCTTGTATCACTGCAGGCCAAGTTTTAGGCTAGGAGTTAAGGTTTCCCCTCTGCTAACTACAAGCGATGAAGCACAGACACGGGATTCCAAGTGCAAGAGTGTAAGCAAAGTCAGTCAAGGTCTCAGCAACATCACTTGTGGTACAGCAAGAGGCCCCTTTTAGACCTGTGCATCTGTAACTCTATAAATACGCTGCTATGCAGACAGGTCAGAGAAGAGAAAATTAGGAAGAAATGTCCACTTTGCACAGGTCAAATTACTCCAAATTACCATTCTGATGCAGTCTAGTGATTCTTAAGAGTTTCAGATGTGCGCTGAACTTTCTTTTTTTAATTAAAGGTCTTTTGAACCATGTGCTTCTTAAAATAGTAAATTATACCCTTCCACAACTTGTGGAAATAAATGAGGAACACTGTCCGAATTACCAGCCTAGGCAGAGAGCACAAAATTTCCAAACTTAGATTTCCTGCAAGTCAAGAAGACATTTGAATTAGGGGTTTTGGACTGTAACCCATTAATACTCCTGCTCAGTTAAGTTCATGTACAGAGTGCTAAATATTTCAGGATCCAAAGGAGGAGAAATGCAAGGGCCGATGGCTGAGTTGTGCTCTGTCTCTTTGACAGCTGGAGAGAAATTGCTGCTGCCCCACCAGAAATACACTTCAGCTGATCCCAATCCTAAAAACAAGCCTGGATAGACACAGAGATGCTGCTAATGAATGGTTTTCATCCTGGTGCCGTCTCCCCTTGTCGAGTACCATGCAGTATTTATGATGGAAGTCACCTCTGGCGACTTCCTACTCTGTTGAGAGCTGCAGACAGCAGCTCTAGCCTTGGCCAACAGAAATGTGCAGAAAACCACACTGAATCCCTGATTCATTATCTGCACGACAGTGAGGAATCATCTGCCTTCCACAAAGTTTCACAATCCCCTTAGTCTAACCCTGGACTGCAGGACCTGAGCTGTGGCTAGAAGGGAGCACAGGAAACTGGCTCCCTGTGAAGCAGCAGGAGGTCAGGTTGATGCTCCTGGAGTTGCAGTGCACGAGGTCTGCATGTCCAGGCACACACACAGGAGCAGCCTGGACATCCTCCAGGCTCTCCCCTGGGTGCCCTGTGGCCACATCTCCCTGCACCCTTTCACTTGGGGGTTGGCACTGCTGAGACAGGTCTAGCACCCACTGCATTCAATTCCACCCAGCAGTTACCTTAAAGCAGCTACATCTGCACTTGAGGTGCTGGAATATCCTTCCCAGCACTGACAGCAACCAGTAAGAGCTGCGTGTCGCTTCCAGAGAATCCCTTCACTGCTTCAGGCCATCCACCATGGAGGTAACTGAATGGTCACAAGTTGCTGAAACAAAGTTCATATCTTCAAACTGAAGACAGAGCTAAAAAAACCACCTCAAGCAAACTCTAAAAGCTTATTTATAAACAGTAGAGAAGCCTTGTTTCAACCTGCCCTTGCCTCAGGCATCAGCATCATCAGGTGTGAGCAGGATTCAAATATCTCGGTACATAAAGGACTGAGTCAGCTTCAACCTTTGTAACATCATCTGTTTTGAGGATCGGGTCGAGATGGAAGATTCTCCCCAGCTTTCCCACTGCTGCTATGTCAGAAACGCTCCACCTCTTCTAATCAGGGGAGGCAGCCTGGTGCCTGAGAGGCTGCTCCTCTTCCTTCACCGTTGCTGCTCGCACTGTACGTTGAGCTACCAGAAATTTAAAGAAAGCATCCAGACAGTTCGACTGCTCAGATATTTCCTCTGTGAAAAAGCTTTTGGTGTAAATATATCCTGCTGCAGCTCAGCATCTCCACTCCATTACAGACAGATCGCGAGACTCAGCAAATGCCTGCCAAAACAGCAGCTCTTGGAATAGTTACAACTTTTAATGTACATCCTATACGATACCGTCACAACATCAGGGAAAATACAACTCAATACAGCTAGCACAGATATAACCAGACAAATAATTTCTAGAGGATATGTCTTTTAGCCGTAAGCACGTTCCAGGGCAGTCTGAAGGGCAGTCTTGTACCTGTCTCGGCTACCAATTCCTACCAAGGTTTTTCTGGAAACTGGGTCTGCCTCGAAGCAGACGCAGCAGGATGCCCAGCAGAAGACACATCACTGCTCAGAGCACTCTGCACATGCTGAGGATAAAAAATGTATAATAATATGGATGATTCTTTACCTGCCTAGCAGTTTTGTAACACAAACCTTCTCTCCACTGGTTTTAAAGAAAGGAAAAAAATAGAAAATTCTTTTTAAAATCCCCTCGCCACAGCATTGCTCTGCCATCAACTTCACCATGACATCAGGGTCCTCTGTTGCAGCTACTGTACCACTCTGTACTTGAATTCTTGGAAACATCTTTGCCTCCAGCACTGCAAACCCAGCACCCTCACCTGAATAAAAGCCAGAACTGAACCAAAGGGGCTGACAGAACCCCTTCAACTGCTTGCACAGCTCTGCTTGTCAGGGTGAATCTGCGGGAGCCAGGCTGTGCCCCAAGAGGCAGAGTAGGAAGGGGAGGGCTTTTTCTTTTCTCTTCTTTATTTAAAAGGTGCTGCTGGAGGTAGAAACACATGAAAGTCTGTGTAGGACAAGGGAAGGAATTATCCCTCCCATTGATTTTTGCTCTGGGGTATTAGAAAGAACACAGCATTTATCTGGAGATTTCTTCCCAAAGCTAACTACGCACTTTCAAACGTAAATGAGACTTGAAAGGGGCTTATCTGGGCAGAATCTGCTGAAACCTCACCGGGACTGGGAGCCCCGGCAGGAGCTCTCTGATCCATCCCCTCCGTCCCTCTGAGAGTTGAAAGCCTTTCTCCATCCCCAGCCTCAAACAAGCAGCCCAGGGGGCTAAGTCCAGGGAAAACAGTGAGGCAAAAGCCACAGGACAGTGAGGTTTGCCGCATCCCTCCTCTTCCAGCAAACATCCCTTCAGACACGCTCGCCCCTGGTGCAGGACCCACGAGTCCTCTTCTGCTGGGCCATGACCCTGACAGCACCAGGACATAACAACCTTGCTGCCCTGTGCCATGAAAGGCTGCGGGAGCATCTCAGCTGTGGCTGGATGCAGCCAGGGGACACCGTCCTGCTTCCCCTCTAAACCATCTCCATCCTCCAGCAGCCAAGACTATCCCCTGGGAACTGTGGCAGGAGAAACCCTTCTTCAGCATTCCCAAACACACACTGCTGTCCCAAAAGCTGTTCCTGAAGTAATCCCCCCTGCTTCTCGCAGGCTCTGGTTGCATTCCTGAACACGTTACCATCTTATACCTCCCCAAAAGCCGTTCCTGGAGTGAGCCCCCCTGTTTTTTCTAGGCTCTGCTTGCCACACTGCAGCCCGGCTCACTGGGAAAAACCTCTGAAGCCTCGCCTCTCGTCTGCTGTCTTTCTCAGGTAGCTGGGAGGTTGTAATTGGTGAGGCAGGAGATTAGAAATATCGGCAGCCTCTAAGTAAGACTTTAATTTACTGGCAGATCAATAGCGCTAGGGTTATATTGGCAAAGTGTCTACAACTCTATTGACTCACGCAATTCCTCTTATCAATTTATCAGAAATCTGGAAGCCAGAAGATATTGTTTGAAGAAAAAAGGCAGCAGGAGTTTGAACACTTAGCATGGGCTGCCCAATCAGGCTCTCAGCACTAAGCATTTTACAGCAGATGTATCTACTGCAAAGGAGGCTAATATATGATATGATTAAGAGCTAACTTGCTTCCTCACATGCCACGCAGCCTTTTCAAGTCGCTTCTCACCTCAGACCTCTGCACTGAGAGAGTCACTAGGACAGACACAGCCCTATCAGCCCAAAGTGGAACAAGAAAAATCTGTATTTCACGCCACAAGATCCTGAATTCAGACCCTTCTGCCTGGACCATACCCAGGTTGTCCTCACTTTCCTATAAAAAAAAAAATCACACTCACGCTGCCTTCAAACAGGAACCTGATTTAAATTTGAGGATTCTCCATCAGTAGCAGGTGGAAATACGTGTCATCTCATCTCCTTGCTAAAGGAGACAAAGCGAGTATGTAGAGGCTGGTGCCAACACCACTTGCTGTCCTGGCCTCCCCCCAGCCAGAGGTCAAAAAACCCATCTCCCCAGGGCCAGGGTAGTGCAGTGGGTAGGCTCCAGGAGCCAGGGTAGCAGCCCTCACTCCCAGCAGGTTACACACCTCCTCCTTAGCATCAGAATAGAGCAGGAACTGCCTAATACCCTCAGGCTCCTCATCTCCATCCAGGCCGCACTCCAGTCTGCAACAGAGACAGCCTGATGCCTCGAGGAAGGGAGTTGAACCCTTTCTACTAAATGCTCCTGCAACCAAATGAAGGTTGCTAGATGTTATCCAGGGCCATGCAGAGCTCTGTGCACTGCTGGGAAGACGAAGCTCCAGGTCCTCTGTCCCAGGCCAGCCCCAGCCGCACATGCTGCCCCAGCGGAGGCTGCACACCCGGGCTTGATTCCCTCTATGCAGCAGACCAACTCAGCTGGAAATAAAAAAGTTTCAACTAGATTGGAGACGTCCCAACTGCTGAATGGCTTCTCCTCTTTTTAAATGCAGATTTGAACTTTTCACCCAGGGTCGGGCAGCTGGAGCCCAGCCTGACTCCTGCAGGGACCAGGTGCCGGAGTCTGCTCCGCTCTGTGCGCGGACCACGCAACATCACGGACAGCAGCATCCCTGACCCACAGCAGCACGGACAGCAGCATCCCTGACCCACAGCAGTACGGACCGCAGTACCCCTGACCCACAGCAGCGTGGACCGCAGCATCCCTGACCCACAGCAGCACGGACTGCAGCATCCCTGACCCACAGCAGTACGGACCGCAGTACCCCTGACCCACAGCAGCACGGACTGCAGCATCCCTGACCCACAGCAGCGTGGACCGCAGCATCCCTGACCCACAGCAGCGTGGACCGCAGCATCCCTGGTTCCCAGCAGCAAGGACCCCAGCAGCACAGTGCCCCTGACCTACAAGGTGCCCGCAAACCCCTTGAAAGCTGCTGATGCTGCCTGGCTGTGCAGACTATTCCCCTACCTAGGGCTTTATTTAGGGAGATAATGCCAAGGGAAGAGTCACATTTCGAGAGCACTAGTGACTGGGCCTGCCTGTCCCAACTTGAACTCAGCTGGGAGGTCCTGAGCAGAAGCTGGAGTTAAAGTCACCTCACGAGTGTCCTGTGCCAGAGGAAAAAACAAATCTGCACTGCAGGCTTCACAGCAGGTTCTCGAGGCTGAATTAAATGAGAGCACTGCAACTCAGAGCATGAATTCAATGCTTCCAACCGAAGCTTTTAAAGATACCATCCCCTGGACAGCTGACGTTCAAAGCTTCTGCTCAAGGAAGCGCATTATCAGCTTCTCTGGGGAGAAGTTTGAGATGTTCAGCTGCTCATTAAGGTAAACAAGTATTTAGGTCTTTCCTCCAACAGGAAAGTATTTTGGAAGGAAAAACAGAAGACCAATCTGGTTACAGCGACCAAATCTAAACTCTGTTCCACTGGGTTACATCACACAAGGCACTTATCCACACTGCCTGGGTGCAAGTGCCGCTCGAACCAAAGCTCCTCGTGTACCACCTCTCCTGTGTGAAACGGTGCTGACAGCGCTCAGCACATCTCCTGCCAGTACAGGAGCCTCTGGCCTCATCCTGTCTCCACATTTTCACCCTTGTGAGCAGAGCTTTTGCTGTGCTGGTGCACCTCTCCAGGCGAGCCCCAGCATCCCAGAGCCCACAGCGAGGATGCAGCCCCATGCACAGCAGGTCAGCGAGCAGTCTTAGCACCCGGTACATTTGGATGCAATGTCTCATATTCCAGCATTTTAGTGCCCAAAGAAAACTAAACAGGGTGCAAATAAGAGATATGGAAGTAAATAAGAGCCCAAAATAAAAACTTCTGAAGTACATGGCACAAGCGGAATCACCGCTTCTCCTGAGAAGGGCCTCCTGGCCCCAAACACTTGCTGGTACTTCAGATGAGCACTGATTTTGCTCAGGACAGTCAGTCACCACCTCAAGCCACCCCAAGGGACTTGTACGCATGCACACAGAGCCTGCGGGACCTACCCTGTCCGTGAGGGAGGGCTGCACAATGCAGCTCCCTTCCTCCATGCAGGTTGAGCCCCAGAAAGGATCAGAAGCTGCAGCAGGCTCAGGCTCCCCTGCTCTGCTGCTGCAGCTGAGAAACCTTGGCCCTACCTTCCAGGGTGAAAACAAAGGCTCAAAAGTGGAAAAAAAAAAAAAAATAAATCTGACTCAGTAACTGTGAAAAAGCCTTGGCTCAAGGGCAGAAAGGAGGGAGGGTGGGACAAGCACACAGGGCGCAGAGCGGTGATAGTGCAAGATGCCTGCAGAATTGCCCAGGCTCCCAGTGCCAGCCAGGAACCACAGCATCACCACTGCTCCCCCCTAGGGGTGCCTGGGGTCTCCTAATGCAGCCCCCACCTTCCATCTCTGCTCCAAAGCAAGGCAAGGCGCCTATCCAACCTGCACTCCTTGCAGCTCTGGCAAAAGCAAACACCTGCAGGGACCATAAAATTCGATGGAATGAAAGATCAAGACTAGTAAAATGCTCGAGCCCAGCCGGGGACACAAAGACGCCGCTCCCGGGAGAAGAGGAAATGCCTTCCTTCCCCTCCACAGAAGGAAAAATCAAACTCCCAGCAGATGTCAAAGGCCAGCAATTCCCACTCCATCCTTGTCATGTCCAGGTCACCAGACAGGCCCTCGGAGCCTCCCGTCTGGTGAGAATCATTCATTTGATTGCATCTAACGTGCTTAATCTCAACATTAGAAAGCAAACGCTCAGCATTTCCACAACATAAAAAGTTGGTTTGGTCCCTCCTCCTCCTCCACAAAGCAGCAGCTTCCAGAGCCACACAGCAAAACGTTCACCAGGATGCCTAAAGCAGCCAGCTACCACGTCCACCTCAACCAGCTCTGGAAGGCACACAGAACAGCTGTCCCCCAGGATTCACGACTGTCTCTGCTGGCTTCTTTGGGGCCTGAACTCTCCAAAGGAAACCCAGAGCAGAGCACAGCCCTTCTGATCCCTCAGAGTGCCCAGTGACCGACCTTCCCTGTGCCTCGGCATCACCCTTTGCGCAGGCAGCGGGGACTCAGCATCCTTGGCGCAGGCAATGGGTAACATGGGGATCCACCACCCTCCCTGCAGGCAGTGGGGACATGGGGACCCTCAGTGCAGGCAGCAGGGATGCCGGCATGGGGTCAGACAACCAAAACGGGGAGAATAAAGACCTTTTGCTAAAGCTCCCGGAAGCAAAAAAAGAAAAAAACAAAAACGCACACTAATTAACTCAGCAGCAAGTTGTTAGTATTTGCATATAAATGCAGCCACAAATCATTACAAACAAGCCAGGACAAGCCAGGCCCATTAGCATAGAGAGATGCAGCCCGGCCAGGCGCTCGGTGGGTCACTGAGCTGAGCCAGGCAGCCTGCCAGCCGCTCCTAGGGGAGCAGCGGGAGAGGGGCCTTATCTCCGCAAACACTCCTACCACCAGCAGCAACAGAAGCCACAGGGATAAGGTCTCTTTCCATATTAAAAAACAAAGGAATGGGATAAACCCTTCAGTCCCACTCAAAAGCAAAATAGGAGCTGGGAAGAGAAAACCCAAAGCGATGACTCCCCGCCATGGCAGCCACACTCCTGTGGGATGAGGGCAGAGCGGGTACCACAGCCCGAGGGGCACAAGCCATGGGGCTGTAACAGCGATGCCCCATAAAGTACCTGGGGGTCACAGCAGCCGTAAGCATCCCTGCCTCTCCCCTCCTGTTGCAGGTCCCCATGCATCCAGCCCCGCAGACACGCTGTGGGTGAAGCACCTCGCTCCTGCCTTCTGCATCCAACCGCTGCTGCTGCCCCCTTTGCTGGACACAAAGGCAAATGGGAGAGGCAAGTGTTTAGGAGAGCCTGGATATTCAGAGGTTTGCCTCTCCGAGCCACCTTACAGCTGCAGGAGCCTCCACTTCAGAGCTCTCCCTCCAGGGAGGATGCGAAAGGCGGCACACGCCTCATAAATAACACATCACACACCTGATGTGCCAGAAGAACATGCCCAAAAGCCAGAAACGGTAAAAACCTGAACAGAACAAAAGCCAGGGCTATTACTGCAGTTCAACAACTTCACCCTTCCAAAAGCCACAACTAGAGCAGTTTGCTTTCTCACACTGTATTTCATCTGAGCCTGCCTCCTCGCTCCTGAGATTTTTGGCACTTTCTCCGGCGCCACCAGAGGCTGCAGGTGCGCTTGGCAGCGCCTCCGACCCTCGACAGCACAGGCAAGGACTGGGATGGAATCAGCTCTCTTTGCATTTGCTTAATAAGTCACTGATTAACATGGAGAAGAGGATTCAATATTACAGAAAAATTTACTATTTTTCCTGTTAGAAAAGGTCAAACCCCACAGTTCCACAGTTTGAGGGTTCTGCTTGTTGTCACACACCCCCTAGCCCCCCTCGCCCCCGATGTGCATCTTAGAATCTAAAAGCAAACTCCAGCAATTACCAGTTTACATCAAGGCTTTAAAAGAAAAATCCAGTTTCTAATTTTAAACAGGAAACTCTCCCTGGCAAGATACCAAGAACCCTTCCACGGTGACTTTTATTAAATGCAAGGTTCTCGTCACTGCAACTCTGAGCACAGACTGTCAGCTCCGGCAGAAAGCACACTGACACAGCCCTGACTTTACAGACTGTCCTGGGGCTCCCACCTCTCCCCGATGAGACACACAAAACCCTTCGGAAAATGGGAAACATTCATCAGACTACACCCAGGCAGGCGTTTTCAACCCAGTGTTTAGAAATACATTACCTCCTTATCTGCAGTGAGCAAGCATGCCTAGTTTCTTAGAGAGGCCGCAGCATGACACATCTAAACAGGAGCCAAGTTTCAACGATCAAGCAAGATAGAAGGGATGAGAGCTTCCCCACCGCAACAGACAGCGCATTCCTCAACTGTTCTGAAACAGTCTTAAAGTTGCTGTGTTCTAAACGAGATTTTTCTTCACCTAAACGCAAAGTTTCAAAATGGGTCCTGCCACTGAAATCACAGCAGCTTCAAACAGCACTTCCCACTGTCGCGCCCTGCAACATCCGATTTAGAAACCATCCTTCTTCAAGCCCTCGAGTGCGTGTTTGCAGGATAAATCACTTTTATTTGTCCTGACTCAGAGGCTGGTTGTTAAGCTCACATTTTCACTCTAGGGTATTAAGTTTTTCTTCGCTAATGACTTTGTATGGAATAAACCACTAAGAAATCATCAGCCTGTAGAAACAATCAGAATCTGAGGGCTTTGTACAGGAATCGCTCTTTAACGACCGGGAAAATGGGCCCCTGTACAAACATGTCCATAACTGTTGGAGGAGGAGGCTGAAGCGATGGGAAACAGAGCTAAACGATGCAGCTAAATCACTATAGCAACTGATGGAGGTAACTGAGTGTGACACCCTACCCGGACAAGCAGCACTAGCTGAAGGAGAGGTGACACAGCTCCGCACACAAGTGTGCCTGCACCACGGGGCTGGATCAGCTTCATCTCCATCCGAAACGCTTCAACAAACCTGGCAAAGTTTTCACACTTGGGTCGGCCTTATCACACCAGTTCAGCTTTGAGTGGATTAAAAACCTACCCTTGTGCTACAGAGAGCAGGGAAGGGGCAGCAGATCCAGCTCTCTCGCCTTCGACACTCTGCCCGCACAAGCCAAGCGTGCAGCACCCTGCGGGAGCAGTGCTGACCAGAGGCTGGGCACACGGAGCCCCCAACGCTCAGATGTGGATATATTGACCCAATGTACCTTGTCAGTGAGTCTAAACACGCGTGACTTCCAACACAACAAGAAAACCATGCAAACACAGCAGATATCCACAAGCAAAATCCAGCCTCAGTACAACCTGCCATGAGGGAGAAGCACGTTGCACGTGGTGGCCTGCACAGCTCTCCATCATCCCCTCCACTGCCACCAGTTACATTCCAGTCCTTTACAAGAGTAGCAGAGACATGAAAAGGGCTGCTCCTAAATATTATTACATGACCGCTTAAATAAAAACAAAACCAGTTTTTAAACCTACAGCAAATATTTGTTTTAAGAACTGCAAAGACGACTAAGTAGAGGACAAGAGATGGAGATACCCAGGTTATGTATGAAGGTCTCAGAGAACAGGAGGCAGTTCCTTCAGAATAACAGTGGTCAGTCCCATCACAGAGGAGCAGGAGAAGGCAAAGGTATTTGTTTATTCATTTAAGCAGGTGAAAATGCAAACAGAACTAATCCAGGCTAAACAGTTGCTCCATGTGCCTGCCCTGACAGTGGTGGGAGGTTCAGTGGCAGAACTCAACAGGGCGCAAAACCTGGAGCAGACGCAGCAGTGCCCAGAGTCACGGTCCCTGGTTGCAAACTACCTGGCTGCTCAGGGGAAAGAGTTTAGCAATTCCCACCCTCAGCACAAGCAGAAACGCCAGCTCCCCGTGCTGGGGCTACTGAAAGGAGAAGGATGTTCAGATGGAGCCCAGGGCACTGCAGGAACCAGCTCCTTCTGCTCCCAAAACAAGAGGACAGAGCTGCTGCACAGCCAGTCCTGGAAGGCATCCCAGGGACAGGGATCCTTTTAAGTTTAATCATTCCATACTCCCGAAAGGAGAAAATACTAATAGAAACAAAAAATACAAACCACTAAAAAGCAGTGCCTTCGTCCCCGGTCACCCTACACCAGATGCATGCTTAGGCCCTAGTTCAACACATGCTTTAAACCTGCACGGTAGCAAAACAAGCAGCCCTCCTGCCATCCCTCTTCAGGAAGGGTTTCCATTCCGGCTTCTGCGCTCTCCGCTCCAGCACAGCAATTTCTGCAGCAACAACCCGTATCACACGATTATTTCAAATTAAAGGGAAGTTTGCAAAAAGAAATAATTAAAACCGAAAGATTTTGAGGAAGCTTTTTTTTTTTTTTCCCCCTCCTCCTTTGGCAGAATTTTTCTAACCCAGGTCCCTTCCCCAAACTACTTCCCCATGCCACTGCACCAAAGCTGTGCCAGCAAAAAGAAAAAGCATCCAAAGCAAGACTGCCCTTAGCAGCTGTACTGGCTTCAAATAAATGCAAGAAGACGGCCTCCGCAACACTGTTCCTGCTTCTGCCCCCTCTCATCCCTGCCCAGCACCAATGCTGACCCCCCTCTAAGGTTTACTTGCCAAGAGTCCATACACAGGAGTAAACAAGAGAAATTCAACTTACAGTGTGTGAACACAGCATGATTTCCTCAGCCCCACGTAAACCTGCTTGTGGACCTTCTTGGTTTGGTTCAAAAATCAACTAGCTTCGATACAGCTCGGAACTGTTTCCAATTCAATTAAGCCATACTAAAATAAACCATTCTTGAACTGAAAATAAGTCCACAGGGCATTCTAATGTGCAAGTAAATCCTTTGAAAAAATAATAATAAATCAATGCAAACTCTTCTAAGTAGGGAAGGTTGCTCGTCAGCAGAGGGTATTTCTGATGAAAATCTTTGAAAGGGAGTAGGAAACCGAGCACAGCTTTTCACAAGACGCTTTTCAGAGCCGAATTGCATTGTTTACTTAAGACAGTTAAAAGGATATCACCAGCGTGAAATGAAGTCAACTTCAAAGTCACACAGTTTCAAGTCCTAAACATGCCACAGCAATCTCATTTTAGGAAAACACATGCTCTATTTTTGTTAAGTGTTTCTCTTCCTCTGCAGTGCGAGAGGCTCACACAGGGAAGGAGGATCCTAAGGAAATAAAAAAAAAAAAGCCTCGCAAACTTTTACACTCAGCGCACAATGAAAACATTAAAGAACAAACCCTCTCTTTTCTGCTGCAGTTAGACAAAGTAGCTGTTCCTGCCAAAAGAAGCCTTATTTCAGCATTATCTTCTCCTTTTGTAAAGGATCTGTACCGTAAGATTCTCAGTCCTCTTTTATTTCTGTTTGTCAGGAAGGCAGGAGCAACCCCCCAAAGCAGTTACAAACATCATCTCTGCAGGTAACAGCTGCCCTGGGATCCTCACGCTGTATCCGTCACATCCTCTGAAGGTGATCTGGGGAGCAGAAGCAGGCGGAGGCTGCCGCTTCCCCAAATCCCACCCTTCCCTCGCCTGCTTTGTCATCCGAGGGCTCACTCCAGATCCCATTCCTCTCCTGAGAGCCATCAGGGTTGGGCACAGCCAAGAGCATCACTTGGCACCGTCTGCAGGGACTGTGCTATTCAGCATCCAGATAACAGCAACAACAAAGAGTGGGGGAATCTTAATGAAGGTAAATTAAAATAGAAGTTGAGAAAGGATCCATCCTGCTTCGTAATCCAGCAAGGCCTCCAACAAGACACAGAAACAGCTTTTAATAGTCCCAATATTTTGAATGTAGAAAAGTGAGACAAAAATACCATCTTTTTCCTCTTGGAACGCTATGTTTAAATGGAAAGCTGTAGCTTGTCTTTGCTTCCCCATCTTTTATTTAGTTTTCAAATGCAGAAGACTCACTGGTCACCATCAATAGTGAAAAAAAAACCAGTGGCTCCATCTGACACCTCTCTACTCATGTTCTCCAGGTCCCAGTGCCAGAGAACTTCAGCAGGAGGATTCGACCGCCACAACCCCCCCACGGAGCCCCTAGCAGTGGTGCATCAGCTCCCTGCTCCCACCACCCTTGCCAGTTGCAGCTGAAGGCAGCGCAGCACCAATTCAGCAGCAGATGAGAACTTTGTTCCCAAGCATCCTGCTGGCCGGTTTGTTCCTATTTAGGTGGCACCCAAATCTCTAAAGGTTCAAATCCTCTGCAGAGCTCTGTGAGGCACCCAGGTCCTCCCGTACAGGTCAAGGCAGGCAGTAAGGAGGGAGCTGGTTCACTCATGCTCTTTGCTTTCTGTAATAACCTGCACTTCGGTATTTCTCGTTTGTGCCACCGCTCTGTCCCTGCCTTGGCACACCAGAAGAGGCCCAGCCATGCTCTCGACAGAGGACAGAGCTCAGCAGACAACTCCATCACGCTGAAGAAGAGTGACAGGGACACTGTGTAATCCACGATCTCCAGAGGATGGCCACTGCTTCTTGCCAAATCTCATCAAAAGCATCTTGCTAATCATTGCTTATTTCACGGGCTTCACACTCAGAAGAATTAAGGGGCAGAGAAAAACATGGCTGAAGGAATTAAAACCAGAGTCCCAACATCCAGCTCCTGCCTGAAGCAACCAACGTTTCACAGCCCAGTGGCCGCTTGGACTAAATTAGAGGAAATCTCAGCTATCAGAGGCCACCTATCACCTCAGAGACACAAAACTGTGCTACTCTGAGAAGCAATGAGGAAGGAGTGGTTGGTAGGACACTTCCAATCACCAACAGCAGGAAGACCTTGCAGGAGGTTTCTGACAACCAGGACCACAGCCCTGGGCACTGCTGGGAGGTTTCAAGCGAAGGGAAGCCAGTTGTGCCACCCCTGCTGTTAGGCTGACCTCAACCATCTACATAAAGCTCTGAGAAATCCCCTTGGCACTTTCAGAGCTTGGCTCAGCCACTCAAGCGTCTGCAGTTGCAGGTGAAACTGCTTGCTGCAAACCTGCCACCAAGGGAGCTTGTCACACAGGGCTGTGCTAGCACCAGACCCACCACCTGAGGAATTTCCAGGATCCTACACAAACCTCTAGGATCTCCATGCCACTCAAAGAGGAAATCGTGGAGAGACTGGGTAAATTGAAGCAACCAAGGAAAAAAATCTAAGGCAGCTCCTTGGGACAGACACTGCTGTAGGCCAAGTAACTGGTTTCTGAAATAACAGCGGGGCACGAGATGCTGGCTGTTCCCTGAGGGGCTGGACATCCCACACCAGCACATGTCCCACTCCTTGTGCGACAGTGCACAGGCTGCCAGCAGCACCTGGTGCAACACCTCCTGTCCCCTCTGCGAGCCACGCAGCACAAGCTTCTCTTCCACAGTCCTTACTCCATAGATAGTAACGCAAGCCAGCCACCGGCATGATTCTCCGTGCCACTTCTCCCTCCAGCTGCACTGCAGAACCAATGAGATGCCTACAGGATCACACCCGCAGGAAGAAGACGGAGTTCAAAATGTACAGTTGCCTCCACCTCCATATAGACTTGGACTCTCTATGACTACAAACTCTCGCCAACGCAACCAGGCCTACACGACGACAGTATCTGCACTCCAGAAAGCAGCACAGCCAGGAGGGATGAAAAGATGTTAAGAAACAAAGACCAACCAGCCCTGTTTCTCCAGTACCAGAGCACAAGTCTCCAGTATGACCCACCCACCAGGAGGTGCCGGCCTGCTCCAGGTGACCTGCCTGGGGATGACGCCCCACTTCTCAGCTGGCCCCACCCCACCTGTACGGTGGGTAACCATCCCACAGCTGGGCTGGCACTCATCACACACGTTACCCCAGTGAAAAACCCAGCTCAGACAAAGAGATTCACCTCTCCCCTCCTCCCCCATCCTAGTAACGGTCAGCTGAAACAGGACACTGGGCACCTGCAATCATCCCATAGAACAAGACTTTGCAACCAAAACAAGCTGTAACTGGAGGCAGGAGCCACTCAGAAGCGCAGTCGCCTGTGTGACACAGGTACCGGGTTCAGATCTGCCATGTATTACCCCAGCTGCCTCGCTCCTCTCCAAGGTGCCAGGACAAAAGATCCTGGCACATGCAAAGCATTGGGAGAACAAGGAAGGCCTACAGCATGAATTACTTCATCTCTGACGCGGATAGAGGAGGAAAGGACATCCTTCTCTAAGGACTCCAGCGCAATCACAGTTAAAGCCCTGCATCCCCAGGTAGGGAAGTATTTATATACCAGAAACCAGTTGGAACGAAGTGTAACAGCTTGTGAGTAATCTGGGAGGGAGCTGGCAGGGGGTAGAATTGAGAAAGGAACAGAGAACAAAATTTAAGGATGTAACAATGCTCTGGGAATTTAAGACACATTATGATTTTTCATAATTAACCCCCACTTACAGTCTCTGCATGTGAACTATGTATTATCCCATTTCATACTCCAGCTGAGGCAAACATTTGGTACCTTGCCCAAAGTCAGCGTCAGAGCTCAAACGGATCATTTGACTTCCAAACAAGCTCACAGTGTTAAGCTGCTTTTAACTGTCTCTACGGAAGATGAAAAACAGCAAGAAGAAAGGAATTGGGGAAGGAAGTATGTAAGACTAAAAGGGACAAAATTAACAGGAGAAAATTAAAGAGGAGAAAATTAGGCTTTGACATCTGAAGGAGCTTTCGAGGAGCAAACACCGGGGTGCTGCAGACCCATCTCCCAGGGGAAAGGCCGGAGCTCCCGTTCCTCGAAGCCAGAGGCAAAAGCGCTGACTGCAGCTCCCTGGGGGACACAGCGAGCCCTGTCATCCTGGTGGGACACACTGGGCGCCTTCCGCCAGGCCCAACGCCACACCTGCCATCCCCCTGTCCCCAGCACCTTGGGGGAAGGAAGCCCCGCTCCCAGCCCCAGCACCGGAATGCCAGCTCAGCCCCAGCAGGCCACGGCCGTCCCGCTCCTCCGCGTCGCTGCATGGCAATGACGCCAGCGCTCAGTCCGCAGCGTGCGTTGCGTGGCCAGGGCGCCTCGCATTAGACACCAACAAAGCAGAAGGTTAATTTGAAACTCACAGCCCCGCTGCTGCACGCTTGTCTCTCCCTCGCCCTCCCTCCTCGCTCTCCTTTCTGTGCAAAGCCTGACATCTACAGTTCTGTCTGGCGCAGTCAGGGGCTGCCAATGGGAACCACGCAAGGACAGCGGGGACGAGGCGGCCAACCGAGCTCCTCCGGGCAGCCCACAGCCGCTCGCAGGGTTTCACTCGCTCACACGCCAGCAGGCACAAAGCAGCATCAGCTCAGCTAGGGGACACGCACCGGGAGTGAAGAGCCACACTGTCCATGCGTCCCACTCACTCCTGGGCAGGCGCTGAAGTGCCCACAGCCGCCACACGCCTCTCGAGCTCATCTGAGATCAGCTCCGTCGCTGCACATCGACATCTAACGCTGCCAAACAGAGTGAACCTAAGGAGAACTACAGCATCGTGGCATCACCTCCACAGCCGAACTGCAGGAACTTACTGTGCCCCAGCAGTTCAGGGGCAGCCGGCCTGCTCTGCTTCCAGAGCTGTCTGAGGGTTCACACACCAGCTTCTGCAATGCAAGTGGTACAGGTGAAAAGCAGGAGCTGCTGCGCGCAGCCTGATTCCAGAACACCTTCACAGCCCCAGAGCAGCTCTGGTTAGCAGATCCTGCAACTCACAGATGTGTGCCTAAGACATCAAGTAGCTCTGTACACCACACACTACCTCTGCTCAGTCTTCTGAGCTAACCTCCAGGCCTGCTAGCATGTTTTCCTATTACGTGGTATCCCACCAAAAATACTTAGTGAAGAATCCCCAGATTCTACGTTATCTTAAACAACTTGCACCTGACTGGAGCTCTCAGCCCAAACCAACATACACCTGATTGCAACCCAGCTGGCTGCTGCTCTAGCCCCCTCTTGCCTCCCTGTTCTTCACTCAGCTCTGCGTAACAAGAAGGAAAGACCAAAAAAACCTCCAAGCCCATCACCACGCATAACAGATATTCAGGAAACTCAGCAACCCAACCTAGCAGGATCAAGCACATCATTGTGATGTTACTATCAACGCTGAAGTACGTGCTCTGAATTCTGCTGTGAGCATCAGTCTGTTTGCACAAGGCAGTTGGTGGCAGAACGGCAAGAGGAGGGTTAAAACTCCTGCTACTGAACCAATCCAACCAGCCATTTTGGAGCAAGGTTGTGAGTCCGAGGTAAACGTGAGTCAGGATGCAGGGTGCCTTGCTGCTGCTGCCAGGGATCCAATGGCTCAGGAGCAGTTCCCAGAGCACGTCTGCTCCCATCCTCCCCAAGGAGGGATCCACTCTCCTGCGGGCATGTTTGGGCCACTAAAATAAACACTTACTAAGACCTAAAGCATTACAGGCCCTGCAGGCTCCGCTTTCCCAGATATTGGGTGAGGGGAAGAATGGAAGAAAACCTTTTACCGGAACCACCATGCACATCGTCTGCTCCAACATCACCACTGAGAGAAGGAACCTGTGAGGCTCAGCCCTCACCAGCTTTAAGACCTGAAAGCCCAGGCACTACAGGGCCAGCATCCTCCTGCTCGCCAGCAACATGCACCACACAGCTGAAAACACTGGGAAATGTTTGTTTCCAGTGTGGAAAAAAAAAGATGTTGCTGCTGTGCTTTGCCTTTTATTAGCAAGAGGCATGTTTGGCACTTGTGACATAATGAAACTACAATCAACAGCTAAGTGTCTTTCTCCCAACAGCAAACTCAAGGGCAGAGCAGGGTGGCCGGCCAGCAGCAGGGCTCCTCAGCGCCCAGACCATCCCACTGGCCTTCCACCTCCCGGGCCGGCCAGGCTTGGCCCCACACAGCCCAGACCCAGGGCCCCTCCTTGGTGGCGCCTGGGATGCACCGGGAGCCATCCATCAGCTGTGGCCATCGGCACGGGTCTCCCTTCCCAACATCCCTGACTGAAAAATAATTTCAGATGGGAATGAACTTTAAACTCTGTTTACAGTCCGCCTCTGGATACACACACAGCACACACCTGGCGTGGGATACCACCGCTCTCCAGCCAGCGTTGCTGTGGAGATGAACACCCACCTCCCTCGCTGACAGATGGACACGTCTGTCCAGCAAGGCCAAGGAGGAAATGCTGGAAAATGCTTGCTCCTCGCCAGTGCTGTGGGAACCGAGCAAGACCCACTTGCATCTACAGAGGGAAGGCAAAATATCGATGCAAGCGGGCTGGCACGGGCCGCTCTCCCACCGCCGGCCATGAGGCAGGAGCATGATGGGGTTTCCCGGTCCAGTGGGATCCGTGACCCAGTGGCAAGGATCACTGCCTCCCCAGCTGCCGGCAGCAAGGGAAGCCCGACTCATCCACCCTCTTTTTTTTTTTTTTTTTTTTTCCAAACTAACTGGAATTTATCTATTTCTCCAATCCCTGCCTACACACAAACTCAACCTCAGAGCACACAAAAATGCATGAATCGCAGATCAGAGACAAAGCCGGAGGTGGGATGGGCGGCCCTGCTCCCTCTTGCCCTCACCTCACCCCACGGCGCGAGGCAGTTATATTTAGGTACCGCCACGGTCTGCGGTGCCGCGGCCCCCCTCGGGCACGGCGCAGAATGCAGATTTTCCAGACAACAGACCACAACAGCTCCGTCAAAACCATTAGAGGCTGCGGCGCCCAGGCCTGCGCACAGATGTTTTGATTCCCACTCTCCTGCCACGACAGCCCTCGACAGCCCCGTCGCCGCTGCGCCGCCACGCGCTGGACACCTGGCCCCAATTTCGGCTGGCGAGGAAGGGAGGGAGGAGGGAAGGGCAGCCCAGATCCCCACCGGAGGAGTTCTTCCCTCCGGCCTCCCTGCAGGGACGGCAGGGCTGTGCTGCCAGAGGGGCGTGGGGGTCACCCCACCACGAGGAAACAGAAGTGGCACAGAGGGGGGCAGCGCCCACGGACACCTCGCTCCATCCCCAGGAGCTTCTAGGCAGAAGCACCCGCGCGGTCACAAGAGTGCGAGGACAGGCACAACCCCACGAGTGGCATGGGGGTCCCGCACGTGGCCGGGTCGAGGGGAGCAGGCGGGACTCAGCTTTGTTGGCAGCTCGCTTCTCTCACCAGGCAGACGCACCCGCCAGCACGCAGCCCCCGAAGCCGCACAAAGGCCAAGCCTCGGCCGCGCTCCGGCGAAGGGAAGCGGGAGCCGTGAAAATGCTTGGCCTCATCCCAGCCCGTCCCTCCTGAACCGCACCGCTCTCTCCAGCTCAAACACCCCTCCAGCTCCGGCACCGCAGCAGGGCCAGGGCGCGCACCCACGAGAAGACGGTCGCTGGAAGCTCTCCCACCGCAGACGAGCGAGCCCGACGCCGGCGGGGGAAACGCTTCAGCCCCAGCAGAAAGCTGTGCGTGAATAAAGTTGATGTAAAAGCCTGCCGGTCGGTTTTCAGCTTCTCCACACAACATTTTTTATTATCATTATTATTATTATTATTACTGTTATTATTTTGGAAAGCAGAAGGAAGCGCTAATGGGGAGGTGAACGCAGCCAGCCATATGTCCATCAGTTTGGGATTTATTGATCCCCGCTGAAACCGCTCAACCGCTGGCCAGGCCCAAAGGAAATCTGCTCCTCCGCGCTGCTCCCGGCCTCTGGCACGACACCGACGGGAACCGGGGCGGGGGGTCAAAGCAGAGAGATGAAAGAGGGACACGCGCCTCGGCTTTTGTCAGAGCGGCCGCCGGCGGGCCCTGGTTTGACAGCAGCCACGACAAGGCCAGGCGAAGGTGCCAGGCATCCAGGGCCGCCCGCATCGCCTCCGCATGCCCCAACAGCACCTTGGCTCGGTCCTGCGGGAACAAAAGGCGGCAGCAGGGTGGGAGGGAGGGCACGGGGGACTCCAGCATCGAAGGCCAGCGCTGCTGCGAGCGGCATCGCTGCTTGTGCGAGAGAGGGGATGGAGCCAACTTCTTGCTGCCCACTCCTCCCAAAATGACCGTGTTCAAAAATGGAAAAAAAAAGAGGGGCGAAAAAAACATAAATACAGCAAAGCAATCTCTGCGTCCAGACGCGGAGTTTCTCTCCCCTCTGCTACGCCTTTTGTTTGCTTTTGTTTCTGGCTGAAGGTGGCCTGCGGAGCGGGACCCAGGCGGGAGGGCGACTAGGGAAGCTGGGTTCCCGCACGGAGGCCGGCGCGGGGAGGAAAGCCCTTATCCGAGAGGCAGAGCGGGAGCCTCGGGCCTGGCTGACCACACGCCGGTGGAGAGCCCAGCGCGGCTGCTGCCCGCGGGTGCTGCGAGGGCCGGGGCACCCTGCTGCTCGGCCAGACCCCCACCCAGCCTCTGCCCGGGGTTGCAGCCGAAAGCCACGCTCCGTCTCGCGCTTAATACCGGACCAGACCGTGCTCCCTAATGAGGGAGCATTACAATCAGCTTGTAATGCTGAATTTTTAATGCTGCCGAGGGCTCTGTTACATAATAAAGGGGGAAACGGGAGCAGAGGGTGGCTGGCAGGGCCGTCCCACTCCCCCCGGCCGCCCCTCGTGCCCCCTGACCCGCCGCTTACCACCTGCGCCGCGGGACGGGGCGCCCACAGCACCCATCGGAGCTCCTGCCCTGCCGCCAGCGTGCCACAAACTTTCCTCAAGTGCTTGGAGGGGTGATGCCAAAACGCTCGCTCTCCTCTCCACCAGGGCTCGGCCGGGAAATGATTTAAAAGCAAAGTTCACGAGCATGTTAGCTGCATGCTCTCGTATGTTCCCGCACATACGGTCTGCGCGGCTCCTCGCAGTAATACCCTAAGACTGTAAATCTATAACCACTGCAATGATTTAGTGATTAAAAACATGATAACATATTGTGTAACTGCAAACCACAGAATCCCTGCCAACTCTCCTCCAAGATACAGGAACAAAAATACAGAAAATGTGTTGCTCGCAGCGGTCTTCCTAAACTCAACGGAAAGATTTTAATAATAATGAAAAAAAAAAAACCCAACCCTAGACATCAGAAAAGGGCTGGATACAATGCACGGCTAGGAAAAAAATTTTAAAAGTTTTAAATATGATTCTTGCTCTAACAAATTACAAACTAAACATGCCTCTCTTTTTTTTCCTCTTTTTAAGTTTGTCGTAACTGGAATAACTGGTCTTGTGTGATGTCTTGCATATTCAAAGTGCTTTGTAATAGGATACGGAGACCAAACCTTATTTGCCTAAACTCAATGGGGTTTATTTTTTCCCCTCTTTCACCCCCCCCCATTTCTTTTTATTTTCCCTCCTCCCCCCCTCTTCGTCCCTAACAGGGGGTGCGTGGGGGGAGGCAAAAGGAAGAGAGAGCTTTAAGCTATGAAGAAAATACCTGAAAGACGAGGCTACGATTTGTATTACGGCGAGGAAAGCTTCATCTTATATATACAAATATATATATATTTTTTTTAAAGGCAGCTGTGGGAGTTTTGGCCTCTAAGCAGCCAACTTGACCCCATTCTCTCTACTCTCTTATTTCCCCCGTCGCAGGATTCCTGCACCTTCAGTCGCATTCGAACTCAATGTGACCCTAAGGAGGGAGTCACCGAGCCTCCAGAAAATTGCTCCATATTAAACAGGAGCGAGGAGAGGAGAAAGACAGACAGACAGGCAGGCAGGCAGCCGGGGGAGAGGCGCGGGCAGACCACGGATCCGCACAAAGTACAGGACAAACCCCACAGCAGCTTCCAGCAGGGCTTGGAAGAGAAACGAGACCTTTCTCACCATGCGAAAAAATGAATTATATTTATAAAAANCCTCTTTTTAAGTTTGTCGTAACTGGAATAACTGGTCTTGTGTGATGTCTTGCATATTCAAAGTGCTTTGTAATAGGATACGGAGACCAAACCTTATTTGCCTAAACTCAATGGGGTTTATTTTTTCCCCTCTTTCACCCCCCCCCATTTCTTTTTATTTTCCCTCCTCCCCCCCTCTTCGTCCCTAACAGGGGGTGCGTGGGGGGAGGCAAAAGGAAGAGAGAGCTTTAAGCTATGAAGAAAATACCTGAAAGACGAGGCTACGATTTGTATTACGGCGAGGAAAGCTTCATCTTATATATACAAATATATATATATTTTTTTTAAAGGCAGCTGTGGGAGTTTTGGCCTCTAAGCAGCCAACTTGACCCCATTCTCTCTACTCTCTTATTTCCCCCGTCGCAGGATTCCTGCACCTTCAGTCGCATTCGAACTCAATGTGACCCTAAGGAGGGAGTCACCGAGCCTCCAGAAAATTGCTCCATATTAAACAGGAGCGAGGAGAGGAGAAAGACAGACAGACAGACAGGCAGGCAGCCGGGGGAAAGGCGCGGGGAGACCACGGATCCGCACAAAGTACAGGACAAACCCCACAGCAGCTTCCAGCAGGGCTTGGAAGAGAAACGAGACCTTTCTCACCATGCGAAAAAATGAATTATATTTATAAAAAGGAAAAACAAAAAAACGGGGGGGGGAGGGGGAGGGCG
>WAAB01004136.1:99295-142460 GCA_013389865.1 Piaya cayana | reverse complement strand
TTTGGCGATCCCCGGGAGGAGCTGGGAAAGTTGCGGCTGAGCGCAACTTTGTGCCCGCTCGGGCGCTGCGCGGGCGCGGAGGGCGGCGGAGCATCCCTGCATCCCTCCCGCCTCCATCCTGCGGCCCTGCGGGATCCCCTCCCGCCGCGTCCCTCCCGCAAAAACTTTGCGGCGCCTCTCGGGGAGCGGGACGAGCGGATCGATGCGCGCCGCGGCCGCCAGCCCGGGCTACAGGTTTCACCAGCCAGCGCTGGCAACAGCTTTGTCATTTTCTAAAAATAAGAAGCTAAAAGTTATTGTAGAAGAAGGGGCTTTTTTTGTCCCTCGCACAATATGCCTTTTGTGAGTTTAATGCCATTCTGGGGCTCTCTATAGCCCCGGACAATGGGGAACTCCAGGAGGCGGCTGTGCCTCTGCCTTTTTTCTTTCTTGCTTTCTCTTTTCTCCCCCCACCCCCTCCTCTTTTTTCCCCTTTTTTTCATTTTTTTTTTTTTTTTTAGGAAAGGATGCAACATTCCTCCAGTCCCAACAGAACCTCTGGTTTGATTAAATAAACATTTCTCTAGCCTTACGATAACATTTTTCGCTTTTCTGTTCGCGCCCTTCTGTGATGATCATTTAAAATTTTTTATTTCCAGCAGCTCTTCCTCCCCCGTTACAGCCCGGGTGAAAATGTAGATGATCGCTGAGAACGTGGGATTTGAATTTTAGAAGAAGGTGAACCAGTTAAAGAACCTCTATCCAGGCTTAAAGAATGTGTTTTCTTCATCTTTCTGTAAGAGACTTTTATTTCTGGCAGAAATGGCAGCTGAATTAAATAATCTCTCCTGACAATCTAAAGAAGCTTTTCAAATTGCTTTTTTTAATTTTTCATTTTTATCTTTTTTTAAAATAATTTTTATTTTTAATGTTAACCCAAAATAATTAACTTTCCAGTTTGTTTCATAGCATTGAACGAGGAATGCAGTTGCGGTCAGTTTTTCCATTTGGGAGAGCCTTAATGTAGATGTATTTTATACTGAAAGGTAATAAACTGCACGTTTGTCAGTAAGTATTTTTAATGAAATGTATCGAGCTTTTCCATATTTGTTAATGTCGGGATAGAAATGTGAAATCTTGACAAGTCCCTTTAGTGGGATGTTGGGGATGAAAGACGAGGACAGATGATTAGAAATTTGAAGAGGGGTTGTACTACTTAATGCATTGCTGGAAGTGTCTTGCATTTGGAAGATATTCCTAGGTTTTAAGAATCGAGGATTAATAACGTACTCTAGTTATTTGAGTATTATAAATGCAGGACTGCTGTGGACTGTTGTGATGCGCATGCTGTGTACGAGTTCTTACGTTTGTTAAATATAGAGGCTCTAGGACGTTACCAGTTCACCTTTAAAAGCTGCCCTTAAAATTTGGCAGTTCCTGCTCAAAATAGTATGTTTGTCTAGGTTCAGAGAAGAATAATTGTTAATCTTACTTGCCATTCAAAAAAAAAAAAATTAAAAAAACCAAACAACCCCAACCCATAAAACCAACCTTAACTAAAAAAAGTGGAGGGGAAAGAAAAAAAAACCCAAACCAACAAGCCCTGAAGCAAAAAGTAGGATTTTTCAGGGCTGTTTGGTGCACTGTCTGTAAAGGTGCATGTAATTTGTAACTATTGTTCTTAATGAATGTGGAACAAACGTGTTTTGATGATGAAGTTGAGGCGAGAATAAAGTAACCCTTGGCTTATAGCACTTGGTATAACTTAGAAGTGGTGCATATTTTCAGCAGGGCTCGTAGATCTGCTGGACCGGTCAGAGAGTGGGTGCTGCCTATGTACACACTTCTTGCAGAGCAAAGAAAAAGTAAACATGTGGGGAAGGTGGCAAGGAAATCTAATAACTGCGCCGATGCTCCAGAACAGGCACCTTCGCAGGAACATGTGCGAAGGCAGCGTCTGGTAGCCATGTACGCTTGCTTTGCGTTTGCTTCGTGAATTCTAGTTTTGTGTCGCTGTCCTCTAATTTCCCATGACAACATATGGATTCCATAAATGCAAACATGCCGAAGTGCATCTGTCTGGGTAGTTAACACAAACCAAACATCCCCCTTTTTGGCGATTCTGCTGTTCCTCTGGCCGTGCTGCGCTGTGCCCTCCTGCCACAGCCTCTCGCTGCTCCTGCATTCTTGTCCTTTCATGCTCCCCGGGTGATCCCGAGTGCCCCGAAAGGGAAGAAGGCAGCGGGCACTGGGGTCAGAGGCACCCAGACCGCGGCCGTGCCCAGGAGCCGAGGGTTTAAACGGGGAGAGGGGAGCCCAGCAGCACCCCCCACCCTCCTGGGAGCTGGGTCCAGCCTGAGCAGGCTCAGCTCTGGGGTCAAGTCTTAGGACATCTTCCATCCCCTCCTGGCAAGGGCAGGGGATGGGGCTGCGAAGGGGAACAGCCGGGCTGAGTGGATGACAGAGATTTTTCCCTCATCCTGAGTGCAGCCAGCCACAGGCTGGGGAATGGAAGAGTTCCCTTTTTTAACCAGGGTGCAAAAAAAAAAAAAAAAAAAAGAGGACAGAGAGGAGGGAATGTGTGTGAGAAAAGAAGGGAACAAACAAGTGATGACTGCAGGACCAGCCAGAAAAAGCCACTCTGCAATTACCAAAATAAATCTGAGGAATTAGGGAATAATTTGTACAGTAATCTTTAGGTACAGCATTCAAACACATACATGCACGCGTTTCTCCTCTAGAAAATTTCCTTCCCTTAAGATTTCTTTGTTCTAGGCAAAAAGACAATCCAGTTGCTAAAATATAAGAAGGAACTACCCTTGCTTTAATTAGAAATCTCGAATATAGCCTCATCTGTAATACCACACATGCCTCCTGTTTCTGCATATGTGTCTCTCCACATGCATAGATAGGAGTTTTGGTTCAAATAGCTTTTAATGTGCTTAGTAGAAAGAAGCTCTCAGTATCAGATCTGCAGGGAAAATAAGACTGATTTTTCCCATAGGATACTTGTTAAAGACGCAGTTGAATTATTAGATTAACCCTATTTTTTTTTTCACAGCATATCTGATACATTTGAGCGTAGAATCCTATAGTTTCATTTAGATGCTATTTTGAACAGATGGAACTAATAGCAGCGCTTTAAAGGAAGGTTATTATTTGTAAAAATGTATACAGATTAAGAGGAACAACTTTGAAGCAAAATGTTTTTTTCTCGGGCAGCGCACATGGCTTTCTGGACATAACTTTCAGAAAAGAAGGTTGATACCTTTGACGTGTAAAACAGGGGTAAGCGGCTCCCGTTCCCTGCGTTCTGCAAGGAGACCCAAGTCCTCTCCTGGAAATAGGACTTGGCTGTTGAGCTGAGGAGCAGCTCTGTCCTGAGGCACGAGTGGGCCAGATTCGCTGTGGTGAAAGCAGTTGAGCTATGGTGAATTTTTAGGGAGCCCCAATCCTATCTCATTGCTCGGACACTGGGCTGGCTTGGGGGGAACCAGGGTAAAAGCTTTGAGGTGGAAGAGACTCGCTGGACATGAAGGATTAACGTAGGGATAAAGTAAGGAAAAAGTTCCAGGCTATCTATTTTAATTTGGGCCTTAAAAATGGTTCGGGGGGGGGGTGAAAGGGGGACAGAATCCCGCTTACAAAAAAATTTCCATAATATCATCCGCTTGCGTAGCTTTGTGCTTCTTGGAAATATGTCTAAAGAATCTGAACAAAGCGTAGAAGGCCGGAGTCCTTGAAGGAGCTCCAAATGATAAAGTCTGCCATTCATTTTAAACACAGCGTGCATTGTGAAAACACAGGTCAATTTGAAGGCATTTGTCAGATTTCCAGTTCCCTCTGCTCTTTTGCAATGGAAATTTGCAATCAAATCCCTGTACTAGAGTTGGGATGTCTGGCTTTATCAGTTTTTATTACTTTATGCTCAAAGCATTGTCCAGGTAAGCTGTCTTTTCATTTAGAAAGTTTGTTTGCATGAAGTTGCATACAAGAAGGGGGAAGGCTGACATGAATTAGGCTGGAGCAGATGCATTTGTTTAGGGGTTTGCACAGGGGGGAAAGGGCAGCCGATCAGCAGCGACTGATTGCAAAGGGCTGTCTTAAGCTGCAGAAGCGATCTGATACCGTTTAAAGACGCCCAGCGAGAGGCATGGAAAGGGATATTCCAACAGCAGCGTGTTCATTGTTGGGATGCAGAAATGCAGCAGGGCTTAGAAAGAGAGGGCTGGAGAGACGCACCGCTGAGCAATTCTAGCCAGATAACGTGAATTTCTTCTGGAGGCACGTAGGTGTTGTTTAATGGGCAGGGGGCTGCCTCCTTTATTGCTGAGGGAGAGACGTGTGGGGATGCTCGAGGGGAGCGTTGTGTATTTCTCTAGAAGAAATACCTTCTGTAGGAATTGGGCTGGGGGGGTTATTCAGAGGAACGTTTTTCTCTTCTCTGTTCTTTTGTCTTCGATATATTTCTGGGGGATTACCCCTTCATTAAAAGAAATCTGTCCGTCCATTTTATAATCACTGGACTTACTGTAGCCACTGGGAGCGATGGGACATCAGCAGGCGATTCCAGCTGCCTCCGAACCCCTGGCTAGGGTGCTGTAGTCAGGCTGAGTAAATAGCCCTTAAGCCAACTGGCAGATTTTTAATATGAATTTGCCTTTTTTTTTTTTTTTTCCTAAACAGGCCTTAATACAAGATGAGTAGATGTGTTTGTGATGGAAATAAACACTTGGACTACATCTATATGTTTCCTTGCTTTTTTAGAGAAATGAAGAAAAAAGTCTTGGCATTTAATTAGGACTCACTAACCTGATAAATATTGAACATCATTTCTTTGTGAGCTGCTCTGTGCGCCGAGTACTCTATGGATGGATTCCACAATTGCACTTGTTTAATGCCTGTATCACCTCATGCCTATTGTATTTATGTTGTCATCAATGTCAGATTTTAATTAAACAATTAAATCACTGTCACGGTAATTTCCCTAGAAAACTATTTTAAATGAAAAATCCCACAATAAATGTTTGGAAACCATCTTAAAAGGAAAAAAGAGGGAAATAAGTTACAAAATAAAATTACAGTTCCCACAGAATTAGAAAGGGAAAAAAAATTGTTTTCAGCACTGGGAAGAATTCTGGTTTACAGAGGCGGATTCCACAAAATTCAGAGGATGTCAGCAGTGGTGGTAAACAGCCTGGCTTGTCCTGGGGCTGGGCTGGGGCTGTCGGGCTGAGCAGAGGGACCCCAGCCCAGGGCTGGCGTGGTCCCCTGTCACCCCCCGCTATGGGCCAGGAGCAAGTGATGGCTCTGCCAATCGTCCACCTTTCAGAGCAAGCCAGCTGTCAAACACTCCTCAGAAAATATAGTCTATCTGCCTTTTTCCCCATCCAAATTATTTTAGAATTGAGACGGATTTTTGCAGAAAAGCCTGTGTCAAATTATTAAGTTCAACACCGACACCAGCTGTATTTACTATATAGTAACCACATCCTCAAAACCTGAATGTAAGCAGTGAGAAATGTGATCTGACATAGCATCTTCGCTACAGCTAATCAAATGGCTCATCTTTACCTCTTTATAAATATCTGCTCTTATTCCTCTAGAACCTGTACTTCTTTGCATGGAAAAATCACAAATACAAGATGCAAAATTCATCAGACAAGGTATCTGAAAGAATCATGCTCTCAGATGTACATTCAGAATATTACCTGTATTTAACATAAGCACATTTGACATTTGCAGCACAGCCTCCGATGCGAGGCGTGCTTATTGAAATTCGGATTCCAGCCTGCGATCTACCCTGCAGCTAACCCCGACCCTCCCCTATTAGCTGGCGTAGCCGCTTTGATTTGTGCCCTGGGAGGGCTTGGACAGGGAGCTGAGCGCTGGGGAGCTGCAGTGACAGCCGGGGGGGCTCCCCTACTCCCCCTGCGCCCCAGCAGGCGCCCAGCCCAGCGCTGCACCCGCCTGGGGGCCAGGGCTGAGGGATCCCTCCCGCCCCAGCACCCAGCCTGGGATGGGAACCCCGTGCAGTATTTCTTTTAGGTCCGTGTTGCATTTTTACTGGAATGCAGCTTTGCAGATTGGGTTGTGCCTGGGATGCGTGTGGTTTCTATCAGCCCTGAAGTGTTTTACAGCTGGAGATAATTTGGGGGGGGGGGGGGGCACATCCAGCCTGTGCATTTGCAGCCGGTCTGATATTTGTCTGCTGCTCTCGCTCTTATTTTTTCCTATGTTGCCTCCATCAAAAGGTGAGATTAACAGTTGGGGGGGGCAATGGCAAAGATGACCAGGCCCATCCCTCCCTCCTCCTCATTTTTAGTTTGCTTCTTGCAAAAGCAATTTGCCAGCGGATCCTCTTTCTTCCTGTGGCCAAAACAAGCCTGGTGGGAATGGCAGGGATCTGCGGTGCTGGATGTTCCTGAGTGGGGCAGCCCGAGGGCCTTGACACCGAGGCTGGACACAGGTAGCTCCTTGTGGAGAGCTGGCTCCACTTCTGAGTCTGGGGCACAAAATCTTTTACCTGAATCCAGTCAGTGAGCATCAGTCTGATAAAGCACGTGCTTTACCAGGCCGTAGCGGCACCTGAGCGTCCACTGGCCACCTCAGCAGCTGCCGAGATGGGGCAGACCCTCCCTCGGACCCATCCAGGGCCACCCTGGCTTTGCCAAGTGAGGCACGGCCACTAGAAGTGACTTTGCTGAGCGTGTGCAGGCAGAAAGACATATTTTTATACTTGGGAAAGGAAAGGGGGGAAAACTGATGAGGTTGCATAGAACCCTCCTCCAGGCAGGAGAGGCTGTGCTGGAGGAAAGTATTGCTCATAATGACACTTAAGCCCAGACACTTGAATGCTAAAGGTTAAACTTACATTCTTCAAGAAAGGGCTTCTTGCCAGCTTGAACTGTGTTGTGTGTTCACTATTGCCTCCTCCTCCTCTTCATCCACTCTCAATCCACTCTTGTTATTTGTTGAAATAACTGAGTTGTGGGGTGGGGTTTTTTTCCCCCTCCCCTAATATATGTTCTGTGTGCCAGCCCTCAGCCCTATGTCTGTCACAAGGTTAAAAAAATAAATCAGTCTGATGCCAGTACAAAAATGAAGATTTTTTTCCTTAGCTGCAAACTACTATAGCTTCAATCCAGAAAAGACCAGCCTAAGCACATTTTCTGTCCTCCAGTGACACGCAGTCCATAGAACGCCGTCCCCTAATTCCTGCGCTCAGCTGAATAACCGAAACGTATATTGTGACAATAAGGCTAAAAAGTTAATACAGATTTAAAATACAAATTGAAAGGCTGATATGAATACAATAAGCAGTAGGATGCAGAAATAACTTTTGGAGACAAATCATCACCAGAGCTGGGGATGAAGCTGGTGGTAATGCTGCAAAATGTTCAAGCCAAGGAAGGAGAAACAAAAAAAAATGCCCACCCAGGAGCAGCATTTTAAGATGAATTTCAGCATATGAAGAAACAAGGCGAGCTGTTTGGATGCCGCATTTAGATCTTAATGATCAAAGAGCACCTTCTCCATATACTTTCATGCTTTTCCCCAGAGATATTTCCCATTAAAATAAGAATGGAAATAGCATTATGGTTGTGCACGCCTACTAAAGCAGCCCCTCTTACACACTATCACGTAGGCTTTCCATGGGGAGTTGTAGGTGAAAGCAAGAAACAAGAGTCCCTGCCTCTCACCAGCAGCAGGTAGAGGAGAACCAGACTGGAAGGCCGGATCAACCGCTTTGAGGAGGAGCATGGAAAAGAGCCACAGTGAGCTTCAGGAGTCAAACGCAGTTTTTATTTGGGTTCAGAGATGATAAAAGGCTAGTGATGTTCATCTTCCCTGCTTCCAGCAGCAAGGGAACAGGGAGTTGCAGCGCTCCGCATCCCTCTAAACAACAGCTCGCTGCAGTGTGTTTGTTTCTTGGCACAGCCCTAATTGTATCTCCTGGCCCCAGTGGAAGTTCACACTTTTTAATATCTCTTATTGCTTCTGCAACTGCTGCCACTAGTCAGCAATCACAAACAGGAAGCCGTGACTCAGCAGAGCCAGAACCTGCGGGCTGACCACGGCCGGAGGAGAAGGAAGATCCTGCAAAACACCCGGGAGGAGCCGGGGCTGGCCAGGCACCAGTGCAGGTTGTGTTGTAGGACTGGTCTACGGCCTGATCCATGAAAAGTACCCGGAGACTCGATTCCTAATTCAGCCCTTTGGTTTATGCTAATACCTGGGATGCAAAAGACCTAGTGCCAATCCAGGCCTGAATGGAGTAGAAGAGGTACCCCAAACGCGGTCCTCAAATCACAGGGTAGGGGTCACAATAGAGTGACAGGGAACAGGGACATCAGGCCTGGGCCCAGGTTTGGTTGCCTGTCCTACTCTAAAAAGCAGGGATCCCCCCCTAGTTATCGATGCACAGCGGAGGAGGAAGCCGGTGACCCCTTGGCTGGGAGATGCCAGCACGACCCCGTTTTCACACCAGCGGCGCCCAGGGCTTAGCCGCACCACGTCTCACGTAGCATGGGGAGTGGATGATCTATTCCGAGCCCGGTTTCGTCTGTTTTCTAACTGTATTTAGCAGCGAGTTTACTCCAGACTGAGCCTGCGTGAGTAAGTGTGTATGTAAGGGCTGAGGATTGGCTGCAGCAGGCAGAGGGCTTGCTGAAAGGCTTGTTAAGGAAGCACTACTGACCATGCAATCCAATTACATAATGCTTCAAAAAATAACCGTGCTGGGAGTCGTGTCTGGGCAGCGCGTTTCGGCAGCAGAAAGAGGTATCGAATGTCTGTCTTCCAACCCAAAGGCTGACAGTATATTTGTGCCACAATCTGACACCGCGCCTCGGCCGTAAACTGCTCTAAAGAGGAAACTTGCTTCCAGGGGAAATGTCTGCTGTTCCCTTTCAAGGCAGTGCTGCACCCTGCAGACCAACGTTATTTGAGTCCTTGTAAAATTACCACTAATCTCTGCACTCGGAATGCCTTGAATTTTATGGGTACTTGCTATGACGGCAGCTTTGTTTTCTGGGGTAAAGGAAAGTGCTGAGCAGGGAGAAGGAGGCACCTGGCCATCCGCAGAGGCTATGAGGGATCCCCCAGTGGTTCCCCTCTGCTGCTCCAGACAGAACAGACACGAGGATGATGCACAGTAAGACACTATCAAGCCTCAAAAGTGCCTGAAAACAACACCCTGTCCTCCTTTCAAATGACACAGTCTCTGTCCCAGTGCTGTGCGTCTCTTCTGCTCAGATCCAAGATAAGGGAGGGGACCAGAGGGCTGGACTCCCAGTTGCAGCAGGTGACTCAGTCCACATGCTGGATACCTGGGGATTTAGAAAACCCCGTCTCCATGCAGCACAGGTAGTTTTTACCGTAGTTACTAATTTAACTGCTAAGCTGCTCTGAAAGGCATCACAGAAAAAGGCACATTTTTAGGGAATAAGGAAATAGCAAACTAAGAATATTCTTGGCATGTTGCGGAGCTTTCTGTACCTGAACTGTTATTCAATTGCTGGGAGCGCTTGATGCGACGTAAGCTTGCAAGGAATGCCTGGATTTTTAACCTGTTCCCAGCCTAGAGAGCAGCTTTGCTGCCTGACGCAGCCAGCCTGGCTGCAACCAGGGCCCTGCTCACCTGGGGGTGAAGCACATCTGCCGCAGCCACAGCCTGGAAAAATCAACAGACTCTACCTCCTTTGATGTGCCAGCACTGTCTTCCAGAGCGGGCACCGCGCTTTAAAGCTGTGACACAGCAGAGACGGGGGGTTTGCTTTGCTCCTCTGTGTTCGCCATCTCTGCTCCCAGCGCCCCGCGGAAGGCAGGGGAAGCCGCCTGCGAGGCTGGCAGCGGGGAGGAAAGGGTGAAGGCAGAGCTCCTCCAGCCCGGCTGCACGCTCCATCCGCTGCCTTCCTCCCATCTATTTCTAGACTGTTTACCTGGCAAGCGCACATGACCCATCCAGAAGGAAACGCTGACATCACCCGCCACCGTGCTCCCTCCCCGCTGCTCGCCGCGCTCGGCCCCTCTCCCTGCTGCCCTTGTCCCCTCTCCCTGTCACCCTCGTCCCCCTGCCCAGCCACCCCACGCCTGCAAAGCCTCTCCTGTTGCTACACGCTGCTGCTTCCTGAAGCGTGAGGCACGTTGTCCTGTCCACCGCAACAATGCGGCCTGTCACGCTCTTCCCTCCGCGCCCTGGGCCGTGACGCAACCCGCGCTTGACCCCGACGGCTGCCAACCGCGCTGCCAACGGCCGGCGAAGCACACGCCTTTGAACACCAGCCTTATCGTTTGCCTGGCTTCAACGTACGGTTGCTTTTGCTTCTCGGCCAAAGCAGCTTCCCAACCCCCTTTACACCTACGACTCAAACCCTCTTGGCCCACTGGACAAACTTCGCCGCCGTAGAGCAGCCGCCTCCCCACCCACCTCGCTGCCACGTCGCGTCTGTGTGCCGGAGAGCGGAGCCAAGCAAACCGCGCTGCCGGTTCCTCGCCTCCTTCGCTCTCCTCCCCAGGGCCGCTCGGCGTGGGGAGTCCAACCGCCTGCATCAGCCTCTCGTGGTGAGCCCGGGGGAACCGACAGCCCTGGGGACGGCTTGGGCTGCAGCCGGCGGTGCAGGTGCTCGCTCTCTGGGGGTTATTTATCCTGGGAAGCCGGCAGCGGAGCTCCGGACTCGAGCTGCTCTGTAGAAGCTTTCTTGGTGCATTTGGGCAGGGAGCCAAAGTATGCAGTTTAAAGGAAATGTTTAATAAAGACACAGGAGCCTCAAACTGTTTATTTTTCCTCGCAGAAAGGTAGAGAGACGATGTCCCTGGAAACTGGCTGCTGGGCCAGAGAGGCCGAGCTGGGGCACGGGCTGCGTCGGCTGCCGGGCTGAGCGTGGCCTCTCGCCTCTCCCTCCCCTGACAGCCCTGGCCCGCGGGGTCATAAACCGTGGGGGGAAAAGGCAGCCTATTAGTAACTCTATTAAGTCTCCATTAGTTAGGTGTGAACTCATTACCCTAATATACTTGGAGGTAGGATTCCGCTTGCAGGACATTAGCGCTGTAATAAGCACGTTTACCACCAGAGCTGGAGGGAGCGTGGGAGAGGAGCCCCTCGACGCCCAGAGCTGGCAGCGTGACCACCGAGAGGCCGATTTCACCCTCATTCACTCGGGGTGGCCGTGTTTCTGCGCAGGGGTCCCTGTCCCCAACAGCAACAGCCCATGAACCTGTCCTCCAGACCCTCTCTACGCTCCTGCGTGGGGCTACCTGTCCCCAACAGTGACAGCCCATGAACCTGCCCTCCAGACCCTCTCTATGCTCCTGCATGGAGCTCCATCCCCAACAGCGACAGCCCCTCAAACCCACCCTCAAGAGTCTCTCTTCCTGCAGCAGCAACAAGGGAGACCTTGAAAACCACTCTGCTCATCCATCCATCCACTGTGTGGCTGTCCCCAAGGAACACCGTGGGCTGGACGTGGCCACAGTCGTATGGGGCACACAGAAGGGGTGGCTGTGGGGATCGAGGGATGGAGAGTGCACAGCAAAAGCTGTTGGGATGCTGGGGTGTGTAACCAAAAAGGGAAGGATAACCCAGGCGTGAGCACGCGGTGGCCTGGCTGCTCGCTGGTTTGCTGCTCAGGCTGCTCCCCTGCCTTTGCCTGACCTGGCATTTTTGATGTGTTTGTGCTTTGTGACGGGAACTGCCTTCCGCTGTCGGCAAAGCTGTGTGTGCTGTGAGGAAGTCACAGCGAAATAAATAATGAGCTTATAGGAAATCAATTAATTAATAATAGATCGGATGAAGGAGCAGGGCTTGAACTTGGTTTGCAGAATTAGCACTGTAAAAATACGATCATATGTAGAAATGTGTGTATTTCTCTATCCCTTTCCAGTCAGCTTTTACACACCAGCGTGAGCTGCCCGAGCCAGGACTGCACCTCCGAGGCTGCAGGAGCTCCAGCACGTTGTACACCTGCTCTTCTGGATGCNACCTCCGAGGCTGCAGGAGCTCCACCTGCTCTTCCGGATGCCCTGTGTGTCCTAGCATCATTTTAATCCAAATGCTGGTGAACAATGGCCTTGCTGTATTTTAATTGTAAAAGATGTGTGTTTGAGAGAAGGAAGTTGCTCCCAAAATGAAGAGGGTACAGAAGCACCGAATGCCTTTCAGAGACGGCACAAAAGCAACCTGAAGCGTACGGCCTTTGAATGAAGCCCTCCCTTGCCCTCTGCCAAAGCCCCTCTCAAACAGGTACCGCTTGCCTGGTAGAAGACAAAGCCTCTGCGCCATCTCCTCTGTATCCTTACTCCTACTTCAAGGCTGCAGAGTCCACATGGAACTCTTCCCAAAACTAATTTTGCTCCTAAATAGGGCTAAACTGTACACGGTCCCTGAAAAAAAACCCCATTCCAGAGCACAGAACTATGATTTAGAAATTATTTCAGGAGGAAGCATGAGCTTGTTTCTAAGATCCTTGGCCAAAAAGAGTATGAAATTAATGATATTAAGCGCCTAAAAATACTCTTGAGGATCTGAGACTTGGAACGAGGGCCTGGCTTCTATTCCTAGCTCTGCCACAGACTTGCTGTCTGCACTGAAGGACCGGCCAGAGCAGTACCCAGGGTAGGCTAGAAGTGCCCAAAGATGAAGGCATATGGGGGTGGACTTCAAAACTCTCTCCTCTGCTTTTTGTCCTACTTTCCTGGCCTGCAGAACGGGAACAATACTAATTCACCATGGGGGAGGACAGCACGTAAAGTCTGATGTTGGCGTAAATTCTCCTGATGTGTTTCCAGACGCGCAGGAGGACCACGAAACCATGTCCATTTACAGTAACCGCTGATCACGCTCGCTTGACCATTTCTTCCTTTCCTATTTCCATGGAATTAACATCGGCGGGTCCAAACAATTATGATTAGAAAATAAATTAACCGCTAGAAAATCTCCCTCCCAGCAAGCCTAGCACCTCCTTGCACTGGCCTCCTGGTCAGTGGCAGCCCTGCTAATGTAAGAAAGGGAAAGTCCAGTACCCTACAAAATCCAGTATTAAATGTCTATCTTTAAGCTGCTGAACAGAAGTAAAACGCATCCTTAAAATACAATGTTTGCTTTTAGCCCTGGAAAATCCTGAAATATCCACCTTTTCATAGGTTATATTTTATCTAGGAAAATGATTTCACTACTTAAATATGATTTTATGGGTCCTTCTCACCCCGTTTTACTGTTGTCCTATTAACTAAGGAACCTGTTTCTAAGTGGAATGCAATACAAAAGTGGATTTTAAAAATTGTGAATGTTTATAAAACTTGAACAACTTACAGTTGTAGGATGCACAGCGAGAAAAGCAAAGCCCATCAGCAAAACCTAAGTGGATCTTACTCGTGGTTTTTCTACTTAGGAAAAAGGACATCCCAAAGCTAATTTGATAGGTTCTCAAATCACTGTAATTCCCAATGTGTCTCAGCCATGAAATAACCTTTGGCATAGTCATTTAAACTGTTAAGCAGAAGATTCAAAATAGCACGCTTGGGTGATAAAAGGGAAAGTTTATGCCCCGGAGTTGCTCTTAAGACAGCATGGGGCAACGAGATGGGACAAAATCCTGTAGAATGAGTTCTCTATAGATCTCAGACCCCACCGGTTTTTTTCATCAGTAACGATACTCCAAGAGAAATAAAAAAAAAAAGCCTGCAGTGAAAATCCCTGCTCGCTCCACAAAACGGAAAGAAAGATATTGACATTTCCATGTGTGACTCTGTCTGACGAAATCAAGTATTCAAATGACTTCTGTTTACATAGTATTTTGAGGAATAATGCTAATTTGCAGAATTGGCATCTGGGGTACAAGTATACGTACCCTGGGAGAGCACTTACAGAGCCTTTGTGAAGCTAAGTAATAAACGCTTTGTCTTCACCACACTATTTATGGGTTGCTTGGGGGCATCCTGCTCGCTTTCTGCCCCTACCTGGGCATAAAATTATTGCAGAACTAGGTTTTAATAAGACCAACAGTAAATCTGAATGACCACACATGCACAGCTATTCCCGCTCCCCTGATCTCCAGCATTAATTATGAAGTGGAACTGTTTATACAGTACATACCACTTTCCTGACTCCTTTCTTGTTTATGTCTAAACCTTTATGGACATAAAACTTTGGAATTTGCTTTTGGAATAAAACTGCAGTTGAAGTGGCAACAACTGTGTTAGAAAACAACTTTGCTGCCGCTCCCCTGGTTCTGTGGTCAGTGCAGGTTTGTGTCTGCACTGGAATGCTCTCCCCTTCGAGCGTGTTGCTCCAGCTCATCTCCTTGCTGCCTCGTCTGGATGGCTTGTTAGAAACTCCAGCTCTAGATGGCTCAGTGTAAATGCTCCAGGTTTTCCTCTGGATTCCTTTTCTTCCCTCTGCACTCGCCACCATGTCTTGGCCCACAACGAGTGTCCCTGAACCGGGTCGGGGCGAGATTTGCAGTGCTCCCTCTGGCTCTGCTGCCAGCCTGTGATTCAGGTTGTCCCACCCTCTTCCACACTGGATTGAAATGGCAGCACCTCTGCTCCTCCAGACAAAACCGTTCCCCGTGCCCTCAGACACCACCCCCCTCACCCAGAACGATCCTGAAAATTTCTTCTTTTACAGGAAGTTATTATAAACCCAAGAGACTTCCATCTGATGACATACACGTGTGGACACTGAAGTAAAGTAACTCATGCTCTGCAAGCACTAAATTATTCCTCGTCGCACTGGCCTGACTACCTGTTTCGTCGGGCTGTCACATTATAAATTAATATGTTAGCTGTTTGGGGCTGAGAACTCTTTTTTTCCATTTGTTCAGTAAAACAGATACTCTACACCTTGGGCACCATATAGAAATAATAAATTACCGTAGTACACAGGCAAGGTATTATTCTTGTCTTCCCTTCCCTTTATTTATCCCCTCCATCCTTTGCCTTTCCTCTGATCAATTCATCTTCCATTTACTTTCTATTTCTGTCCGCAGGTTTTACTCTAATACGTATTGCACCGATACTCCAACTATGCCACCTGCTCCAGAAGTACCAGCACAGAGGCTTTACTGATGTGAAGAAAAGGGAATCAGCAAAAACTCAAGGGGAGGAGAAGAAATAATTACTGTAAGAAAATTAAGGAAAAAAAGAACTGAGCCTCTACCTGGTGTCGTCTCCTCTGCTGATTTGGACGCCTTCTGATTTCTGCCAGACTCTTTCTTTTACTCTTCACATCCAACACAGAAATGTGGAGACCTGACAGCCACGGGAATCAAATGGGCTTCTTTACGCAGACAGGTTGGGTGGATTAGTACGTGTTTGACCCAATCTCCCTTGTAGGTTAAAACATCTTTTAATTCTAGTGAGCTGTGTCGGGATAGGAATGAATAAACTCTCTCTTCATTTTAGTGTCCAGCTAGGAGAGGCTGAGCAGGCTGTGTGTTAAGTCTGTCCAAATTCCTTTCCTCCTTGGCAAGGTTATCCTACCTAGAAAAAAGAAGAATTAAAAATAAGACTGTGTTTGGCTTCTTACAACTTTGGTTCTTCCCCCGTGTCTGTACATTCCAGCTTCCAAGGCACAGTTCTGACCTGGGTTTTAACACACAGCCCCCCAAAAGCACCCCTGGAGTAATGGTGAATAATTACTTACGGCAATAATTAGCGCATTGTATTTTAAAACTATCATGTGATTTTAACTTGTACATAAAATCAACAGAATTTACTGTTTTTAATTTAAAAAAAGTAAATAAGCAAAGAGGTAAAATTTAAATATTTATTGAAAAACTATATATCGTAGCCTTGTGCAGTTATTGGCAAGAGATGCAGTGCAAATAAATCCACTACAAGCTGTTGCTTCCTACGTCTCCAGGGGGCCTGCGGGATGCCCTGCNCAATGACCCTTTCTGTGAAAAGTGAAAAGTCACTGCAGCTCCAGACCTGTTCTCAAGAAAGCTTCTCTTTTTCTAGCACATGCATTGCTCAGGTACCTGTTGGGCCCTCACTTCTCCTCCTCCTTTCACATTAAGGTCTGGGATGGAACCAGGACACAACTCTACCGAGAATTTACAAACATCAACCAGATGCTTTGGCAGGAGAGCTGGCCTGAAGGACACAGGAGAAAACAAGATTTTTTAAATTGTTTTCTCCTCGTGGCTTCTCTCATACTCCTGAACTCTCTGCAATGTTCAGTGTGGTCTGCATGGCAGGCAGCGCCTTTTCGGGGTCTGGGGATCAGCTTGGTTGTTCCCAAGGTGGGCATCACCAGGTCTGTGGATGAGCCTGCGGACCTGCTCAGGATTTCAGAGCATCGGCATCTCGGGCGGGCTCAGCAGGTGAGGTTAGGTTGCACTGAAGTGGAAGGTCTCCTGACTCTGGGATCTTATTTCCAACCCTCCTATTCCACATGGCTGTGCGTTACTGATGGGCAGTGCTAGCAGATGGCAAAGTTCGAGCCAGGCTAATTAAACATACTGAGCTAATAACCTTCCATTTTGGGACCGGTATAATTCATAATTTAATGTATTGCTGCTGAGACATTAACCTTTCAACAACTGGCATGGTGCCCACAGCAGCCTGAGTGCTGACCATCTTTCAGGAAAATGAGTATTATTGTTAAAACAGGTATAAATCATTCATGGCTTCAGCTTTTGTGTCAAACCGTACATGAAAATAAGTAGTAGGCTGGGTAATTTATTTACCTTTTGGTGGTTATTCTTATGATTTCATGATCATATTCTGTGATTCATAAACATTGGCCAAATGCCATTCTGCTCTCATTTTACCTTTCCAATATTGCAGTTGTTATTCTGATTTCCATCTTTAACAAATTCAAGACCGATGCAGAACTTCTTCACCCAGGCACAAACATAATCTCATTTCAAGGAGGAAAAAAACTTATTTTAGGCTAATTCCACAGTATTTAACACGATTTATTGAGACTACTGACTTGTCACATTTCTGTATTGTGCTAATAGAAATGTTTCCTTCAAGATTAGCGTATAAACACAGATCCAAAGACTGAAAAAATAAAGCACCTAATATCTACAACTATATGAATAGTTTCTGGTTAAAGATGCCATGGGGTGCTGGAAAGAGGAGACTGTCAGGTGTTGGAAATGTCTCAACAGCCCTGCAGACTAACACCTCCTTGCTGGAATGATATTACAGACCCAAGAGACCCTTATATTGACTTTTGGGATGCTGCTGGTCGATCACATCATAGTTTGTATCCCAAACAACTCTGTCTTCCAGTGAAAAGAGAATCAGAGCTAACGGGTCACCAGCCACCCGCACCACAAAGCTTGCCTGTTGATATGTTAGTATTAAACGTCTTTCATAAAGCTCCGTCAATCCCACCACTTGCTGATATTGTCAATAAGCAGGAATTGCGAAGATAAACTTATTACGGACTCATAATCTGCACTCCATACAGCAAAAGTTTTCAGACAGTTTGGACTAAAAGACTACTTTCAGTTCTCAGTATTTAGCGCTTACTGGCACACCTGCTAATCAAACACTGACCGAAAACATTGCAAAGCTAAAATAAATTAAAAGCCAAAGTAAATGAGAATCAAATCCTCAACTGTATTTCGGGTACACATTGATCACAAACTGGGGGGGGAAAGGATGCCAAGTGAGACCAACTCACATTTTGGGTGGTGGAACAGCTGAAGAGCTCCTGAACGTCCAGCCTGTTCCAGCCACCTCTGGTAACAAATCCAGTCTTATTCATGCAGCAAACTGTCCCAGTACACAGATACAGACCAGGGAAGATCAGATACAGAAAACACAGCTGTTTGCTGCTTTGGTTGGTTCCATCAAGATTTCAACCCCTCCGATACATCTCTGGGAAATTATAATTTACCTCGTGAAGCTATGAAACAGCGATCTGAGAGCTCAGATTCACAACAGCCTTCGCCTGCCCTCAGATATCAAATATAGCACTGAGTTGGCAGAAAAAAAATTAACTTCCCTTCATTCTTCATACTCTTAATTGGAAGAGTGGGTACTTAACAGTTTCTGAAAGGAAATTTTCTGAAAATAACCAGGCTGGGGGTGATTTTCAGAGACAAAACCTCCAAGAGATGCTTCACCAATTTTCTGGGTTTTGGGGTAGTTTTGGTTTTTATTTTTTCCTAGTAAAATTTATACAATTTAGGGTGTCATTTAAACAACAACAGATGTTAATGTAACAGCCTAGATTGTACCTGACAGTAACATCTAAACCGCAGGTTCAAGTGGGGAAATCTGACCCACTGAATAGAGCAAGCGGAGCCTCCTCACTGTATAAAATGAACCGCGTCTCCCTCAAACTCCTTCAGTTGCTCACATAATACATACATGAAACTTCTTTTTTGTGATATTTGTTACAACTACAGATACTTGATTATGTAACCGGTGCGTAAAATGATGCCTGAAGAAGCCCTGCGAGAATAACTCTGAAATGAGTGTGTTCTGCCTCTCAGTCCAAGTCCCACAGTGGTCTCCGACCACCAAAGTTGGTATTTTCCTGCCAGTTCTCCTTCAGACGTAGCTAGGAGGAAGCTCGCACATGGTAAATGTTTTAATAACGATCACTTCCTATCTCTTCTAATCAAATGGTGAATAAACAAGGCCGACGCTCAATCAGAAGAGGAAATTGTGTTTGTCTTTGCAGACACATTAAAGGCACGTTTACGAAAAATCTTAAGTGGATGCTGAAGAACTAATCCACTTGCAAAATTCCTGGGTTTGAAGAAGTTAACTAAGAAATCAGCAAGAAGCTATCTGTAAGCATGTCTATCAACACTCAGTGTGCAAGACAATTCCAATACCGCGACATTTAGGAGGTGTAAGAGAATAAGGGAGCAACATCAGCACGCTTAGTTTTAGGTTTTCCCTCAGTATTTTACATGGTTGTTCATATGGCCATGGAAACAGTGCCAGAATAATTGAAACACAAAGCATTTGAACCTGCTTATGGGGGCAGCACTTGGAACCCCCTCAGATCAGGAATTATTTGAGAAGTTAAGGTTCCCCTCCGCACCTTCTATCATACTGGAAACATACAGTGCTAGCCTCCCAAAAAGTCTATTTTTACACTGGCAATGATGCAGTGGGCAGCCTCTCACTCCTACAAGTGATAACCTGTCTCTGTTAATCCACACCTGCATTACCTGTGGCCCCAGACTGAGCCAGTGCACCCGCACTAGGGGTTCAGAGAAACCTCATTGAACCAGATGCACCTGGATCAAAACTCCAGCAGCTACTTTTTCCACAGACAGTATAGCATCGCTGCATTTCACTCCCTCTGCTGGCTCCATTTTATACGTCAAATGGAGTTTTTCAAGACCTCAATTTTTTCTAAGGCTGGGGTATCTGAAAGTTCACCTCACTCTTCAGACTCGAGGGTCTGCTCAGCTCCTCGCTCTGCCTTGGCACCGTGGCTGGCAGGGGCAGAGCCTTTCTGGCTCTGGTGCTGGGCCACGGCATCCTGGGCTTGGTACAGGACTGAAGAGGCATCACCAGCATCCCCAGTTGCAAGTCTGAGTGGGAAGCGTGCATCTCTGGTCTAGGTTTGGTGCCCCCACCTCCAACAAGAGGGCAAGACCTCACTGCAACAGCTCCATTACTGTTGGCTGCAAACCCTTCTGTGCCTATGCGTAACTTCAGCCACACACATGCTGCCAGTGCCTGTTGGCTTTATGCACCTTCCAGAGAAAACCAGAGTACATTAAACCACCTCCCCTGGAAGCTGCTCTACAGCGTGCTACTAGAGTTTTATCCCATTTCCATGTGATATTGATCACTCCTGATAGCACAACACTCACTTCAGTGAAGGGATCTGCCTGCTCTCACTCCCAGGAACAATTAAGCAGTACTTCTGGGTCATCCTTACAGTGATACATCTCATCATTTACTCAGTATTATTTTTACTTCTGCATGGATAACTACACAATAGGAAAGTTTCTTTTGAGTGGTCAGAGGTGGCAACGTTGGAAGACATACAAGGGATAATGGGTTTGAACTAAAATAAGAGAAGTTTAGACTAGGTATTAGGAGGGAATTCTTTACACTGAGGGTGGTGGAACACTGGCACAGGTTGCCCTGAGAGGCGGTAGATGTCCGATCCCAGGAAACGTTCAGGGTCAGGCTGCACAAGGCTCTGAGCAACCCGATCCAGTTGAAGACATCCCAGCTCCTTACAGGGGGGTTGGACTGGACGACTTGTAAAGGTCCCTTCCAACCCAAACCATTCTATGACCTGGAAACCCACGAAGGCTTCTGAAGAGTCAAGACATTCAAAATACACAAACAATACTATAGGAGCACGAGGAATTTTTTCTTCTTGTTTTCTCATATCACAGTATTATTTGCTTTCTCTCTATAGCTCCTGTTGAAGAGGAAACGTGTAACAACCACAGTCCTTTTCTCAAGCAGACTGGAATGCATTCTGCCAAGGGAAACGTCCTTCAAATACAGTATTTAGGAAAAACAAACCCAAAACTTTAACATTTTTTAGAAACGCAGCTCTTGAGTTTCAAGCAACGCAAATGTTAATAATCTGTGGGTGCAAGTTAATGCTGCCACGGCTCTGCGAAAAGACCTGCAAAGTCAAAGTGCTTCCTCCATGCTCTCAGGCAGGCAGGGAGGAACATGAGCCCTCTTGGGCAACACTCGCTGCTGCAGCCACGCTACCCAGATAAGGTTCTTATGCAATTTTCTGCTTTCCAGTAGCCACGTGACTTTTATGGCAAGAATTACTCAATGTGCAGTTCCTGCCTGAAATGTCCTACCCAAAGTACTCAAAACAAGTTTCAAACAAACCAAGCATCTCAATCTTCTGCATTTAAGCAGACAGAATTGTTATTTTACAAGTGAGAAAAACGACGTAATTTTTTTCATTTAAAGAGGGGCAGATGTTGCAAGGGTGCAGGCGCAAGCATCCTCGGTGACAGTTTGAAGCTAGGAAGAAGTGTTAAAAAAATCAGATATGATAGAGGCTTTATATTCAGTATGACCCCTCCCCCCCAACCATTAGAGCTTTTTGCCAGGCACACATCGACCTTGCCACAGAAATTAATATTGTACCTCATTGTTCAAACTCGAACACTCATCCGCAGCTATTTTAGATTCCAGATTTTCACAGGTTCTCCCTCGATAACACATCAGGCTGCACACCCAAAACCAAAGCAAAAGTTGCTTTCTACACTGTGGTTATAAGGGAGTTAAAGTTCAGGTCTCTAATTGCTCTCTTGAGGCCTTATTACTTGTTGATTAGGTCCTTTTGGGAATGGCATCAAACCTATAATAATAAACATTCATTTCACGGGAAAGTTTGTAGCTGCCGTAGCAGCCACGCGGCCCTTCTGCCTCTCTCAGTAGCACAGCTACAAACCAACCAGAAACGGTGTTTGTGACTTCTCTGAGAGGCGTGCTGGGCTGGACATCCCTGATCTACGGGCTTTTTTAGCTGTTGGGTTAAGAACTGCATCTTCACCTTTGGCAAAGGCTTCTGTGAGTGCTCCTCTCCTCCCTTCAAGACCACAAAGCTGCAAAGTGGGTTCAGGAGCGTGCATGTGCAAGGGCGTCTGTCGGGATACCCTCAAAATTCTTGTGACTTTACTAAATTGCTGGCAGTTCTGGGAACAGCAGCAAGTATAGAAGTAAGATCACCAGTACCCTGCCAGTCACTTTTGTGGAGATCCCCCCTACCAACTTTCATAGCGCTTCATCTCCATGTTATGTGATGGCATCTAAACAGGACAAGTGGCCCGAGGGTGCTGCCCTGAAACCTGTGCACTTTGTGCTTCAGGAAAATAATCTGATGTATCAGGATGGTGAATGTTTGCTGGTGTTGACATAGTTTCTAGGCTACAGCCTGTTGCACAGCGAGCCTCCTCCTGCAAGTGCCCTGTGGCTCCCATCCAGCCCTCCAGGAGCTGCTGGGTCAGGCTGGCTCTGCTGGAGGCTGCTGTGTTCTGATGGAGCACGTGGAGCTCATGGGGACCTAAACACCAAAACGCAACAGAAGAGCTTCTGCTGGTAAGAAGTCACGACAGGACAGCTACGTATCTCCTACTGCCCATCCCCCTTTATAATCAGCGCTCATATCCTTAATTTTCCAAACCACCAAGTTCTCCTAACTATAACAGAACCGTCTGAGGTGTAATTTTCAGTTGAGATCCTTTGAAAATATTTGGATAGCCTTGTTTTTACCGCCTGGATTTCAGAAGGGATGGGGAAATAACACAAGCTCATATAATGCCGGGCAGGAGAGAAGTTGCTGTGAGTCTCTGATCGCGGCGAGTCTCTGAAGTAGGGCACCGGGTCTCCTTGAAAACCCTCTGTAATGAATTAGCCTGAAGTAAAAGTAGGTGTTTATCTCAAGTCGTTGCCTCAAATAGCTGGCTACCTGTTGGAAGAAGGGTCTGATCGATGCAAACTAAGGCAGCCATGCGTGAGCTGTTACACAGTGGTTAGTATTGATCAGAGCTAACGGCTGCCGATAGGAATGTGGAGTGGACTGACAGGCAGAGAAGAGGGAAGGAGGAAACGGCCTTCGCTGGTGGCAGACGTACAGAGGAAAGCCGATAAAAAGTCAATTCCACTTAACTGAATGGCTGCTAACTAAATATTTTTGGGGCCAGAGCCTTCTCTGATAGCAGCTGGAGCGTCTCTGCTCCGGAACTGAGACATCAAGCGAGCGTGGCATCGACGGCTGAGATAAGAGATGTTCGTGACGGCTGGCGGAGCAGCAGAGCTGAGAGCCTGCAGGCCAGCCCTGCACGCCGAGCCCACACATCAGTTCTGCACACCAGCCCTGAACGCTGGTCCTGCTGCAGCGCCTGCCACCGCTGCCACCAGCTCTTTGTGGTGGGAAATGGGGATGATGTGGGACGGGTTCATGGAGCAAACATGGCCACTACTTAAACACCTACTTCACAAAGAGAAAGCAACAATTTGATTTCCACCCCTTGCCCGTGAGATCTCGCTGAGGACCGGTGGGAGAGTTACTTGCTGGGCATGGAGAATCAGCACAGGTTTTTCAGCTCCAGCCTCTGCCAGCTGGAGACACTTCTCATGCCAGTGTGAGACCAGCAATCACCACACAGCCCATTTCAAGTCCCGAACGTGCGGAAAGTTTCAAAGAGTCTTGGTTCACTAAAAGTTTAATGAAGTTGGTAAATGCCCCGTGGGCTTGTTTGGGTGGCAGTGCTATTTCTGCTCGAAACTGCCAGCTGACGCCATCGTGTTCATGCTCCCATTTTCAGTTCAGAGGTGTCTCTGCATCGGGAAGGACTTCAGAATTCGAGATAGACACAAAACGGTTCTCTAAATGATGCACCGTGTTATGAAAACTTACTGTATGAAAGGTGCTCAGAAACACGGTGGCATCGCCCTATGTAAGGGAGGAGGCAGAGAAGCTCTCCTAGTCGTCTGCTTTCTCCTCAGCACTTTGGGACAGCTTATGTTTGTCTTCTTCTCCAAACTTCTCACATTGGTGCTGCCTTGGGGTCTGTTACACAGTGTGGTCATACACTAAGAGAACACAAAGCCATCAAGAATTGTTTTTCCCGCTCCCAATACTCAGTCTTTAGACTATGTTTCAGGCCAACTTTTAGCGGACTGGATTCGTGCATAAAGCACCTAATATAAAGTAATTCTCCAGCAGTTTGATTAATAGGGTCATAGTCATAGCTTCGGTTCAGGTTCAACCTTTTTAAAGTTTTATTATTTTACCGAGCAATAAATCAGGACAGCAGGAAAAGACAGATGTAGGAATGTCCTTGTCTACCCATCTGTTCATGAAGACAATGGGTCACAGGATAATGGTTTCCAGGGTTGGGGCGGCTGATACTGGAAAATCTACTGGAGAGGAGTTTGCAACCCAGCCAGCACTGGCCTCAGGAAGGAAGAGGAAGCTGGAAGCCAGTTAGCGTGTCCTGCAGAGTTGGAGGGAAGGAGCAGGTCACAGAGCTAACTAGGATAAGATGTCTAGGCAGCCCTGTGATGCTGCCAGCTATCCCAAAATAAAGTGGGGTGCTGCCCTTTCTCACGCAGCAAAGGAGTCCATTCCTATCCTTGCAGCACCAGTGGTGGGTGAATGAAGATCACCATTAGGCCCTTAATGAGCTGAGTATTTTGGTGATGGAATACGGCTCCGGTATCATCACAGGAGACTACAGCTTAAAGAAAGAAAAGTCTTGTACGTCCAGAGCAGACTTCAAAGAGGAGAAAGCAGAAGCTTTGCAGTTCAGTTTGTGGGAAGTGATAGAGATGATACAGATGGAGAAAGTACGGAGGTGTTCTTACGAGATTAAAAGAATAAGAGAAATAAGTGTAGAGGTTCAATCTCTGATGAAGCTGATGGAGAGCCTACAGGGACATGAACTCACACAGGAAGGGGAAGGGCTGGAGGTGGTGAACTCAGAGCTTGACTTGCTAGGAAGGAGGGATGGAAAAAGAACAAGAAATCTGAAGGGATAAAATAGACACATCAAATACTAAGAAAGACTGTTAATGCAGTGCATTTTATATGGACTGAAACGCGTGGGATGGCAAGGAGAAGTGGCTGTGCTAATCAGAGCCGAAGATGACGGGCCTTTGGAAAAGGGGATTTATTATTCGGACAGAGAATGATCAAATCATAAGGAAATTGTGACCGGTAAGGAAAGAACTGGAATTCTGCTTTGGTCACATTAAGTTAAAAGCTCCATGGAAAAGTGAGAAAAACCATAACGAACGTGCTTTGCTTCTCGTACCAACTGGTTCGTTACGTGCAATGCAAATCTAGGGATAGCGCATATAGATGCAAATGAATTCATGCGTAACATAGCGAGAACAAGTCAAGCTAATGTTTGAAATCTTTGCCCTATATTTATAGCTTGCTTATTATGTTGCAGAGCAAAGCAAGTTTTATATAGAACAAACATTTCACTGTTTTCCATCTTCCTTTAACAAGATTTAATTTTACTTTTAAATTTTAATTAGTTCCACGAAGGGGCCTGGCACTCTCAATAACAAATTATTTGTCATTACAACCTAAAGACCATTAAAAGAGGTACAAGTCATAAATCAGGGGCCTGATTATCAAAGTATTGTCAACAGCTGGACTCTTGTATTTGTATAGGTTGATATTTTAGGTATTTGTAAATAAAACAAAGCTATCGTGCTCATTTCTATCACTGGCTTACTTACACTATTAAAGGTATTTGGGTTTCATGCTTTGAAACCTTATTCTTACTTTTATATTAATTGAAATAAATGTTAAACGTGAGATTTTGGCCAGCAAAGGCACGGGCACAGCTAGAAAACTGTCTTCAGGACACACAAACCACTTGCTGGACAAACAGAAAGATGATTTAGCAAAGAAATCGGTTCTATATTTCAGGATGTCGTGCTGCTAAATACTGTGCAATTCAAAACTGAATTGAAATCCACATGTTAAGGCGCAGCCTATTTCATTCTGCTTTCTTCCCAGGCTGCATCCCGATACTGTGTTATATTGTTATGTTTTAGAGCTGACACGGTACAGGAAAAACTAATGAAATCGATTAGACTTATGGTACAAAAGAGGAGAGATTTGTAAGAAATACTGCACAAAAAAGCACAGATTAAAAAAATGGAAGCAGCAAAGAGCAGCAACTATGTGCCACATAAAGATAAATACAAAAAGCTCAGCTCTCTCTTATAAGACACCCACAGTCTCCATCTGTCATCTCAACCCTTCCTCTCCCAACTGTTCTTAAATTAAATGAATGCGCCTAATGGGAGATTTTCTCATGAAAGCTTACGAGAGTTCATCCAAAGACAAATTAAAACAATGCAGTGTAATCATGCAATTCACCTCTCTAACAGGTTGCCTGGCTTCAATGTTCACGTTTACAAAAGGGAAAACCAAGAAGACAACACCCAAATAAAGGAAAAAACAACTAAAGAGCAAACCTTTCATTGACTGACGCTGATATACATGTGAGCTGCTCTCTGCGACCATTCTTACAGTTGTGTAGCTGAGACTAAAGGTTATTTAAGTCTGTGTAAGAAACCACTGTACACATCTGATTTAATGATTTTGTTCTTTGTAGGCCTCGCGGTTCGAACATGTCCGGAGGGATCAGCAATGCTAAACCAATATATTATTTTGTCTTCATGTAAATAAAGATAACTTGGGCTACTAAGGCTTAAGTGTTTTTAAACCATATTTTCCTACTCATCACTTACGATTTTAGTTGCTTTTAACATCCTGTCTTGGATGAATAACATGTCCAGACTTCCAATTTTCACTGTTGTTTCTGGTCAGCCGAATTTTAGCGTTGTTGTGTAGCAACATAAATCTTTAGCGTTTGGCTCCAATGCATTCTGTTTCTATCACCTGTAGACGTATTAGCAAAGTGGTAATGAAATATTTCTATTAACAACTGGTCTAAAGGAAAAAAAAAACCTGAAAAGGAAACAGATCTTAAATGTGGACACCATCAGCTCTCAGTACCTTCTGAATAACAGCTCTTAGTTTCCTCTACGTTTAACCGAATTCACAGCAGGTAGTCTGATACCAAATGGGCTGTTTCCTTAGCCAAGAGCCTCACTAAATTCAGATCGCGCTGCGCAAGGAACTGAAAACAAGACAAGCCCTCCCCTGCCATCCCAGAGAAGTTCCCAGCACCAGGGACAGGTTGCGGCTGGAAGCACCTCGGCTGAACGATGTGTGGTTTGAGCATTGCTCCTCAGTGGTCTTTGGCCAAGGCAGCGCTCAGGAGCATCCTCACCTGCCAGGGAGGTCAGGAATAACCAGCCAGCCACAAACGGCTGCCACAAAGCTGGTTGGGTAGGTAAATCAAGGGCTTCATCTTCTGCCACCCCTACTCCAGACCTCTTGTTATGCTGCTGTGGCTGCTGCCTTCCCTTTCTCTGGGACTCAGCAACTGACTGCAGTACTCGCTCAAATGATGAGTCCCCTTGGGTTTCCGTCTCTCTTGCTTTAATCTCTCTTGCTCCCTCCTTGTTCTCTGACACTCTTTGCATGATTTCTGCACTCATCCTCTTCATTACCAAAGTCGCTCGGACAGCTTGAGTTCACAGCAAAAGGTAACTGAAATCCTCCTCAGATTCCCTGGTCTCTGTTATTTTCTCTATGTGCTCTTTCACAGTTTCTTCTATTGAAGTCCCTCACTGTTGTACTTAAACACTGTGAGTGACAGAAATCCAATGCTGACCACTTCATTATCTGCCGACCTTGTCCCTCTGGCCTCCTGCCCCTCCATCTCTCTTGGGCAGTTTGCCCTGCGTCGCAAGTCCTTGTTAAAGGTCAGGACCCCAAACCATCAGAATTGGTCGTGTTGTTTTACTGTATCACCAGAGAAATCAGGCCTGTCGGATCTCATTAAAGCCCTATATATGGGTGGAACACCACTCCTGGAGCAGGATGAGCTGCTACCTTTGAAACACAATCTTCACCAGATCCGATCAGCATCTCACAGGGATTATATTCCACCAGTCAATCTCTCATAATCGCTCCCACCCTTATTGGCATGGCTACTGCTGTCCCTGCACGAGAAAGGAAATCCTCTTAAACAAATACTCTCCGCGGGAGCAAGACTCGGCTTCACCCATGAAGAGACGCAGGATCCGGCCTCTCGGAGGACAGGTGGCCACCCAGGGTCACGCGGAGAAGCCTGATCAATAAAGCCCAGTGCATCGCGCTGTTATTCATGTAGCAGCTACCCATAGAGACATTTCATACTTAATATAGTGCAAATGATGGAAAAGTGTTAACGGATCCTCTCAACGTGCCTTTGAAACGAGCAGGGACCTGTCACCACCGTGCTGGAGCAGGGAAGTGACGTGACTTCCTGAGAATGACATTGCAAACCAGCGGCAGCACTGAAAGTATAATTATTCCCAGCCTTATAAGAACTTCTTTAAATCACGACTCTTATTACCGTCTTCTCTGACGTGACTGTTAGAATGGAGAGAACCTTTCCCTCTAGGCTTGCACCACAGTTTAAGACAGTCACGGTAATGCTGGTATTGCACTAAGGAAGATGTTGTCAAGTGAGTCAGATGGTAAATAACATTTTGCTTCATGTGTTTATTGAGTGTCTTAAAGAGAGGTTCAGTGCAGCTATGGATTGAATTGATAATTTCCCCAGTGCACAATGCAGAAAACGATGCAAAACCATTATGTGAATTCTGAAGACAATGAGAAATCTCAGCAGCCTAAATGAGAATACGTCAAAAAGTAAACACAGAGACTAAGAAAAACCATAGGAATAGCATTGAGAACCAAATGATATCCAGAAAGAAGCAAAGGGATCTCTGTAAAACATGACAGGACAGGGGGAGGCACTAAATTAAATTCTCAAGACGTAGATGTTTCACTTAAAAGAAAGATTTGTAATGACTGCCTGTTCTGCCACATGAGCTCCAAGTTGTGCCCTATGGGGTCACATGTCATGGTTTTTCTGAAATGCCTTTATAAGTTTTTAGCATCCTTTGCCTGAAACAATTCTACCTTGTCAGCTGACGCTCCTGTTCAGGGATACAGAAGTTCAGCGGTTGTGCAAAGGGAGATGCCATTGCTGTTAAACCCAGAACAGAGATGGAAAGGGAGTGATCATTTGAGGAAAGAGGGGCTAAACCTCTCTGGATTGAGGAACCGTAAAGGCAACCGGGCCCGGAGGCAAGGTTTGGATGAGTCTTTATACCACCTTGTTGGGGTTTTTATGTTAAACTTAATGCCTAGAAAGAGGATGAACTTGGATGTTGTACGGTGAGAGGATTATCTTTGTGTAGCAGGCTGGGGAAAGCAAGGCTCGCATGCAGTCCACGGTGGAATTTTAAAAAATCCTTCTTCAAAAAAAAGTATAAAAAGAGGAAAAACTTAGAAATCCTCAACTAGACGGAAAAAAGAGAGGATCTTAAGAAGTCTCGCAGACAGCCCTAAAACCAAAGCGTGTAGGCTCAATATAATTTCTTAGAGTGGCAAGAGAAGGCAGTAACTGCACAGGAAGAGCCAAGTTATCCACAAGATTTACTAGGAGCTCAAAAATCCGAGAACGTGGTCCAGATTACAAGGAAACACTGCGCCTACTGTGCCTAATTCTGAGCCAGGCAGATGCATTTGCATTTTTAAGAGGATGTGTAAAAGAGAGACACGACATATATGAGGAGAGCAGTAGCAAATAGCCTTAATGAAAAAAAGCATACATTCTACTCCAGATTCCCAGGCAAGTTCTGGGAACTGAGAGAATGAGCTTACAACACATACGAAAAAGCCAGAAGATCTGTTTTCAGGTTAGGTCACTAATTCTGATATTTTTGCATCCATTTGGGTCAGCAGGGTCATAAAATATGACCTTTCCATTTTGCAAAGTTTCTTCTAAGTCATTCTCCTAAAAGCCTCTTTAATCTGTTCTTAACCAGAAACAGTGGGACTATCTCAGTTGGGCCCCTTTTACATTTTCATGCACATTTGCAGGCATTTGCTGTAAAGAGGTATGATTTTCAATAGGAAAAGAAGAGCTAAATTAGGCTAAAGCATATTTTAATTAAATTCAATGCAATTTTGGCTAATATATATGTATATTATTGAAAATAATTGAAGATGTACGTGTATTATATCTATCATTGTTTAACATTTCAGTATTTGCTTAATTAACAATGCCTTAGAAGAATGAGTTACTCTTGATGATGAGGAGCACGTTTCCTTTGGATGTTATAGAAGAGAAACCTCTTCTACCCCAGGAGAAGCTCAAAATGGGCTGTTCGCTGCAGCTCCCTTTCTCCATGCGGCTGCAGTGAATTTGCTGCTTGACTGCGGCACCGAAACTGTCTGTGAAGTCCAAAGCAGAAAGAGAGTTTGAAAGGCAAACATGATCTGTGATCAATATCCTAACAAATCCAAAGGCAGCCCCAGCTCCCGAAGGGTTAATCCAGAGGGGAGGGGGAAAAAAATGCAACGGCATGTTTAGGGGGCTAATGTGTTTATTGATGGGAAGGCCTTTAAGTCCTCAAAAGGGAAAAGCTTGGATAGATAAGTGACAGCAAGTTCAAGTCAGCCAGCCTGGTCTGGGTGGAATGTGATTATGTTTTCCAGCTGATTTACTTTTTGGGCTCCTGGGATTGTCCTCAGCAGTGGGTTTGCACCTGCCCAGAGCGGAGCCAAGCCTGGAGCAGGGATGTTCCCAGAACAGGGAGTGTTTGGGCTGGACACACCGCAGGCACCTAACCCCAGCGAGATGATGGGGGGCTGGTACCCACCCGGTGTGCACCAGCACCTTTCAGCACATTCCGATTGACTCTGATACTAGAGTGTTGCACCCATCCATCAGAATTCTGCACTTGAACCCTGGACTCTTGTGCTGACTTCTATAGCACCTCTGCGCTCTGCACCTCCACTTCTCAGCCTGGAGCTCACTTTCCACTTGCACATCTCCCCTGGGGCACTGGGACAACTGGTGGACACCCCGAGCCAGGGTTCCGCTGAGGAACTGCGTTGGACCACCTTAACTCCCACGCACCCACCCGCCCTGGCTGCACGGTCAATGCCAGGGTCAGGGGTCGGGTGTCCGCCTGCTAATAGAGTGCGAGCCAACATTGTCCTCAAATTGCTGGAGTGAAGGGACAATGCCCACCTCCCGCTGCTGGCTGTACCCCGGGGGAGCGGGTATCGGCTTTATTGGAAAACTGCCAGGCTGGGAGGTGATGGAAGTGGCTGATAGCAGCTCCAGAGGGTTTGAGTGCTGCCGGAGAGCCAGCTGGCTGGTCAGAAATCCTCTGAAAGGCAGTTCATTGACCGACCCCACGGAGCTGACTATCGATAGCTGGGTTTTCCTCACTTGATGAACCTCAGCCCTGTTTGCTAGCTTGCTCGTGTGTGGCCAGCTCTGGGCTGGCCTTTCCAGCCTGGTCAAAACCCCCTGGTGATCAACTCGGCGACGTTCACCTCCCCAGAGCCTGGCACGAGCATCCTGCAGTCAGACCAAGAGTGAGGGAACTGCTGATTACATACAGTGCCTTCTGCACCATTTGGCACGACTTATAAAAAACCAAGAGAAATTACTAAACCAGGAGGTAAGAAACACTACCAGACTTCAGGATAATAGTAGCATCAGAATTTTTACAAGTGCACCCATTTTGATCCATCCCAGGCCATTCCAGACATGCCTGAAAGTGTCAGGAGACTTCTCCGCTCTCCTGATGACAAACACCTCTGACTGCAGGTACCACAGCCGCTAATGTAAAGATGTAATGATGGTGCATTCATCATGGATTTCTAAGACCTGCCATGTTGGGAAAGTATTGTAACTGCCCTAGATACATCACATTTCTGCACCAGTTAAGAGATTATAAGAAGATAAATTAAGTTAATAGTCCATCTAGCCAATATCCTGTCATCAACAGTGACCAGTGGCAAAGCCCTGTAGGCGAGAATAGGAAATAACTGAGCAGACACTGATGCTTCCCTAGAAGCCACCAACAACTTGTGATTAAAGGACTTTCTGAACTACAAGTAGTCTTCCACTTTTTAGTTGTTCTCGATCGATTTCTTTCCCATAAAGATCTTCAGTGGCTTTTTGGATCCACATACCACCAGCATTCGTAGCCTCACGGAATAGCTGCGCAGCATAACTTTGTCTTGGGTGAAGAAATAGCTTAATTTCTTTGACTGCTTGGTTTTAAGTTTCTGTCTGCACCTTTCATTTGATGCCCTCTCATTCTCATCCCAGGACAGACAGCAGACAGGCAGTCCCGACTTACTTTGTAATTTTTATGATGGTCACTGCACTGCACGCCACTTGTTTCTTCCAGACTGGTGGGATCCCACCTGCTTCATACTCTCCACCTGCCCAGAATCTGTCCCCTACTCTAATCTTCTTAACTTTTCCCTATTCTCTTATACCTTTTTTTGAGGTGAGACCAGAATTACACACATTATTTAAGAGGAGGCACATGAGAGATGTATACAGCGGCGCGATGATCTTTATGTTTTTTCTCTATTTCTTGCCTAATAATTCCTTACGTTATTTGCTCTTTGATTATTGCTAAGGACCAAGATGTTATTTACAGATAACTATTTATTGTAGCCCCAAGGTCTCCCACCTGAGTGCCACCCTACGTATTGCCTCATCGTCTCTTGCCATTTTTCAATGGGGCATTCCATGTTGCACGGCTGCTGCGGAACCACATGTTTGATAATTTGCACGTTTTAATTTAACTTTGGGACTACTGTGCTGTATTGCGCTGTCAGAAGCCCTAGCAGCTCTGCTCCTGCACGCAGAGATTATCAAGAGATGCCAGTGTCCCAAGTGCCTATTCAGGAAACAAATAAATACCCTGGAAAATTGTTCCCTACAGGCCAGGCAATCTGGTTTGGAATAGACACAAAGAGGCATGTGAGGAGAGGCACCGCTGTGGCCTCAGAGAGGAGAACGGGTACGACACACGCTGGAACCAACAACAATGAAAGGGGTAAACTGGAAATACCTGCATTTGAGAACTATTTTCGCAAATATCAGAAACCCTTTAGTAACTTTGTGTCAGTGCCAGCACCTAAGGACACCTGGGATCTTACTGCTTCTTAGCTGCAGACAGAAGAGAAGTCGGACCATGTAAGATGCTCAGAATAAACTGAGTTAGGAATGACTTCTGATTTATTTCTTATTATTGGTGGTATCTGTAAGCCTCATATTCCCCAGAAGAGAGGGATCACAACACACTCAGCACTGCATGGTGGGATTCCAGAATGTCACTGGACAGGTTGGTAGGGATGAAGGTGACTCCAGACTGACCTCTTGGGACAATCACCACCCATTCNGTTCTCAGCCACCAAAGGTCCCCAACAGTCAGAGCTGCTCCTGCTACTGCTTTCCAGCAGTCGTACTGGAGGCAACAAACCTTTAACTAGTTCTGTAGGGGAGAGCATCAGCCTACCACCAAGGCTTGGGGGGGTCTGCCAGAAGAGGGGACGGTGCTGAGATCCCGTGCTGTGCACCACACTGCACGGAGCTGGGAGGAACAGCTCCCTTCTGCAAAAACCCAGACTGCAGATGGCTGGAGATGCGGTCTGAGCAGTGAGAGCTGACAACGGACTCACTGTGCAATAGGAGTGAGTTTCGTTTTGAGACTTAGTAGCTTGAGATCCAGATTCTTCGTACTGTTCGTGGGTCGAGGTTTTTGATTGACCGAACTATCAAAGGAGATGCCATGGTCGGTTCCTGTGGCTCAAGCTTCTCCTTGCCTCTATTTGCATATTCAAGGATCGCTGCCGATGCCTGGCTGTCAGAGATGGTGACAGTTGTGGGGGTTTTTTAGCTTTATCAAGGGGGATTATTTTTAACCCAAATTATTTTGCATTGTAAATGTTTAAATCCACATCAAATCCAGATTAATGCATAAAATAGTCCAAGAGGGTATTTACTGGGGGAAAAAAAATAACAATAAATCAAATTATTATGGCTAGCTCCCATCTGAAGTGTTTTACAAAGGGGGAAGTCTGAGATTGTGGCTAAAATATCACGTCAAGGAGAAGATTCAAACAAACCTCTCTGCAAAATGGCCGAAGTTTACATACAAACTGGAACCCTTAGTACTTTTTCACAACATGACTGGAATTAATAATGCAGATAAATCCTAAATAAATCAGGATTAGTGTTAACTACGTCTTGAGGTTTAATACGCTCTACGAAAATGAAAGGGGGCCGGCGGGGGAGGAAGGAGCTTTGCCTTAAACCTTGCCCGCGAGCGAGCAGAGCGATGCCCGGGGAGGAGGGCAGGGGCACGGGGTGCTCGGGAGCCCCGAGGAGCAGCCGAGCAGGGCAATCAAAGCGCCTCTAATCACTGCTGCTCCGGAGATGTGTTCAAAGGATCTTGTCTGGCCACAGGCTGCCTAAGGTCACAAGTGAAATGCAGTTGCCGGGCAGGGGGAGGGGTGTCTCGGATTTTTGGACAGCCGGGCTGTTTGGATCTGTTTTCAGGAGGTCAGCCGGATTGCAGTATTTTACCGTCTTATCAGCAAAAAGATTAAATTTCCCTTCGTGGTTAAAGAGCTCAGCCCCACTCTGAAGGAAAATATAAATAAAACTGCCAACACAATCGCCCTAAGTAAAAACGGCCGCAGTGTGCCGGCGCTCGCTGCAAGGCCCGGGGAGCTGCTTCCCGGTGACCTCTGCACCCCTGGCCTCGTCGCCCGCTCTGCTGGGATGTCACCGACATCCTCCTCGTCCTCCTCCACGGGGTTTAACCACCCCGGTGGGTCCAGGGAAAAGGGTTAAAGCTGTGAGGGAGCAAGCGAGTGAGAACTGAAGGAGTGACGCTTGGCTTTGTTGCTTGCAAAGACCTGGGTCACTCCTGCGATGGCCCCTGGCTCTCCAGGGCTATTGCACGTGCGAGCGAGGACCATCCCTGTCCTCTCCTCCTTGTGCTCGATGAGGCCGGGGCTGATGAAAATCTCACTCTCTGATACAAAACCAGATTTTAAGTTTATAAATTCTTTCTCAAAGCCACAGAGATGTAGAAAAATGCTTTCTGTGTTCACTTTGTTACCTGGGAATTCACTCGACCCTGCCCACTCCTGCTCTCTTCATTCACATCTGTCCACAGGCACCGTTTGCTCCGGGCTGCCCTGCATTGCTCAGGTGTGAGAACGGGCTGAAAAGTCTCAGAAATCGGTGGCGTTTTCAGCAATCTCGTCTCCCATCTGTTTCCTGTTCCTTGTTTCAGCACTTCCTCAGTGCTCACACCAGCTCTGAGGCTCAGAAGAGACGAGGGCCAGATTCTCACCTGCCTTGCGCCACGGCTGATAACTGACATCTGTGCCAAACAGTGATAAAGGCTTCAGAAGAACCACCCATCACATGCTGCCCCTGCAACCCCTCTTCACTTCGCTCAGATGTGTACGGTCAGCACATAAAACAATGCAGCTGTTACAGAGCTGGGGCTGGAAGGCTTTGGGGAGACCTTCGAGCAGTCTTCCACTACTGAAAGAGGCTACAAGAAAGCTGGAGAACTGCTCTGCAGAGCTCACAAGGGCTTGGGGCACTCATTCCTGACAGTACACGTTACCACCATGTAATGCAGAGGACCTCTGTTTCCATGCCATACCAACCCCCCCATTTCATCCCTAAATCCCTTCTTTTGGCTAACACTGATGTCTAAACAACCACATGCAGGTACCATAGTGTGTCAGACCAAACCAACCAACTCATTCATTAGAATCATAGAATCACCAGGTTGGAAAACACCCACTGGATCATCGAGTCCAACCATTCCTATCAAATGCTAAACCATATCCCTCAGCACCTCGTCCACCCATCCCTTGAACACCTCCAGAGAAGGTGACTCAATCACCTCCCTGAGAAAATAAGTGTATTCAGGTCCATGTCAGAGCCACGAGATCTGAGGCCGGGCTATAGTATGACTGATTTCTGCTGAGACAGAGTGGTGCTGCCCCAGCCCCCTTCCCCGAGCCCTCTGCCATTCCTTATGGAATGAGAGAGCAGGGCTGCCACGTCCAGCCTGGGTGCCCAATGCTGCATTCAGCTGCAGCCAGCAAATCCTCTCCAGTCCCAAGGACCTTAAGGCTGGTTTTGCTGGTCGCAGAAAAAAGCTTCGTGAGTTTCTCCCAGGAGTCTCAATGTAAATGTTCAGAAGCCATGGGATATTAATAGAGAATAGGAGATATTTTATTTATACTGTGATGTTTAAACATTTAAGTTTTGCTTTCAGCCATTTCCAGTACGAGAAAGAAAGAAGATAAAAGGGGCGGGAGGTCAATGAGAGATGGATGCAACGTGTGCCAAATCCATTGCCGTGATGTGGCAACGTAACGTGGCAACGTAACGTGAGACCCTTGTCCTGGCGGGCAACATTAGAGTGAATTCAATGCTGTAGGAGCCTAAGTACAAGCAGCCAAGCCTGCTTATATTCCCTAAAAAACCACATAGCACTTCTCATGTGTGTTTGAAAAGAGTGAACTTCCCAACCCTAAAGACACCTGTGTGGAAGAGGGGCTGGAACAAAGAACCTGAAAACCTTCTCTGAAAACTGGCCGGCATTGAAGATGATTTACTTGGTGCCCCAAAAGCTGCAAATTTTTGTTCATGGGGAAGTTTATACATCTTTACTGAAAGAGGATATGAAAACAGTTATAAAAAAACAGGAATCAATGTACAACAAATCAAACAAGGAAGCATCTTTGACAATCAGTATATGCCAAAGCTAATATACGTGAAGAACTTGTAAGAAAAGTCAAAGGCATTGAGCGCAACCAACACAAAGCTCACAATCAATCAAATAGAGATTTTTTTTTAATGTTCACCTTTGATAAAAGAAATTAATAATGGATTATTATGTGCAGTTATTAACTGTTATTAGACAGAGGGGGTAAAAAAGTCAATAGCTGTGGAATAAATTCCTGGTGCACATCTGAAATCAAACTGGTTCATGTAAATATATAAACAAGGTCACATAATAGCAAAGGTGTAGCTTAAATAGCATCTGTTAAATATAAAGATTTTTAAATACCAAGTCTGAACACTTGTATCTAATAATTTTAAATGAATAATCTGGAAACTCTTCAAAGGCTTCTGGCTAGTTCTTAATACGTCTTTGAGAAATGGGAAAGTCAGTAGGAGACTTGGGAGGAAGTTCAGCTGCAGGTCTTTAAGGAGTACAGGGGACCGGCCAGCGTACGCAGGAAAAGGTCAATGCAAAGAGACAAAGGATACAGAGATGTGTAACACTAACTAACATGATTGCACTAGAAGTAATTATTTCTTTAAATCCATAGAATAATACAATAATTTAGGTTTGACGGGACTTTAAAGACTATCTAGTTCCAACCCCCTGCCACGGCACTGTCTCAGCAATGTTCGTTGTGAAGACTCTTAGATCACCAAATTAACCTATAACTATGTTGTAAACCTGTACTAAGTCCCAACTTCCCCAAGAAAAACTTCCAGACCTCCATTCAGAAGTAGAGAACCCAACACTTCACATGTCAGTCTTTATCCTCGTGGCAATAAATGACACATGAAGAAGTAGGTGGAGGTCTGACAAAAAAATATGTCCAGGAAGGCAAGACAAAGGGCATTGACTTGCTTGGATATTAAAGCAATTGCACTGGAAGAGCCCCATGCATTATCTCAGGGCTCAGCAGATTAGAAAATGGTAATACTCTTAAAAATATTTTGATTTGTAGGGAATCACGATGCTCATTCAAACAAACAAGTAACAACATTGGTATTGAATGCTGCCAAGTGGAGGAGGTAAAGCTGCTGGAGGAGAGCAAAGAGGAACAAAGAGCTGATGCCAAGGGAGGCTTGGTGGGAGCTGAACGGAGACACTGGAGGAACTAAGGGCACGTATCAGATGTAGCTTAAAAACGAGAAAGCCAGATTAGCTGACAGAGCCAACTAGCACTTGCTGCCTGATACTGTGAGTTAATTTAATGAGAAGCTAAGCAATTTGAGAAAAGGAGCATGAAACTCCAGCAGGAAGAAAGGGAAAACCACGCAGCCATGCACTGCACCAGTGAAAACTCAAAATAAAATCAGCACCGGAGACTCAACAGGTAAATCACGCAGGTGAAACAAGTCTCTGTACTGTACGGCGATTATTGATGAAGTATCTAAAGGCCAGGCTGGACGGGACTTTGTGCCACTTGGTCCGGTGGGAGGTGTCCCTGCCCATGGCAGAGGGGTGGAATTGGATGGGCTTTAAGGTCCCTTCTAGCCCAAACCATTCTAAAATTCCATAATCTAAAGAAATGTATAATCTGGGAACCACTAACAACGGGGGCCGTAAGTCAGAAGGGTTATTTGTAAAGCAGTGAGACAGGGTTTGAGGATCTGATCCTGGAAAACGCTCCTTACAGCCTGTCAAAAGCACTTAATTTTTGGGGAGGTACAAATAATAACAAAGGTTTAATTGTAGTTACCGGGAAGCTTGGCTACGAAGATCATAATTCAGTTAGATTTTTAAATAGTACAAAAATTAACCCTAATAAATGAACAGTAATTATGGCCAATTTCAGCAAGGCAAATAAAGAATGAGAGAAGCATCGGCCAGGATTGAGTATAATGAAACAATAAAAGTTTTCAAAGCAAAACGACAACGGACTTATTTCAGCAACATGATTAATTTTGATGGTCGTGGGATTTATGTGTATGCTTAATATCTCCCCTGAATGGATACGGATTTTTAATGCAGGTCTCTGCGCCTCAATGAATTGGGGCATCCATCTTACACTGGATAATTATGAAATCAAACAGAAAAATAAACAGAGAAGGAAAGAGCACCTGATTCGTCCAAGGCAAGAAAACAGATAGACTATGGAAACAATAAAATTTTAAAATTAAAATTTTACGCAGAACATATTAAGATGAAATGTTTTAATTTACATAAAGACAAAAAAAAGATAAATAAGGATTTCTTAAGTTCTTAATGCAAAATTCGCTAATAGATCAGCTAGGCATTAAAATTACATCTGATTTTTGTTTGACTTTTCTTAAGGAGTGGTGGGGACAGTTTCTTTTCTTTGGCAGAAAAGAAATACGAAAATTAAAAGGAACGACGATCACGCTTTTGTGAGAAATGTGCCTTCTTATTGGAAATGCTGACTTTTCGGAAGAGAGAGGTAAACCAAAACCCCAACATCCTGCTCTCCCTTTCGGGACGCAGACCGCACAGCTTCATTGCAGGTTATCCGACACGATCAAACCCCAATTAGCAGCAGACGGCGATGTGAAATTGTCCCCCAGGTCCCTGTGTAGCAGCCGTGAGCATCGTCACGTGCACCCACGTCCCCCACCACCACCTCTGTCCTCAATGCCACTGGCCTCGCACGGACGAATCCTGTGTGCAGTTGTGGGCCCCTCANTTTAGGCTAGGGATTAGGAGGAAGTTTTTTATGGAAAGGGTCATTAGGCATTGGAATAGGCTGCCCAGGGAGGTGGTTGATTCGCCTTCCCTGGAGGTCTTTGAGTCAAGAGTGGACGAGGTCCTGAGGGACATGGTTTAGTGTTTGATAGGAATGGTTGGACTCGATGATCCGGTGGGTCTCTTCCAACCTGGTGATTCTATGATTCTATGAATATTTGAGGGCAAAGCTCTTTACGTACAACTGTGTGTAAGGATGCTGGAAGTAGGTGGGAGCACCTGGGAGCTGTGAGCTGGCTTCCTGATGTCTCTATTAGGATATGAAGACTGGTTTTATGACAGCCTGTGAGCCTTCCTAGGTGTCACATCCCTTGGGAGGGTGGTGGCAATTGCCTATTTCTTGGGACCGCTTAGTAACGTCTCTAAGACCTTGGTAATATACCCTTGTGTCTAAAGATCATAGAGAAGACAGGCCTGGGGAGCAATCGGTCTTAGTTCTCTTCCAAGTACTTTGGAAATAAGATGTCTCAATGGAAAAAGGTATTGTTTTTAGAAAAAAATAAAATTAATTACATTTCAATAAGATTTTGGATTTCTGTCTGCCTATATTGAACTTCATCTTGCTTAGTTGTTCCCAGAGGATCCCGCAGCCCGGCATTGCTTTGTTTATCTGCAGTCAAACCAGCTCCGTTTAAACCCAATCAATTTGACATTAAAAAAAACCCTGTAGAAAACTAAGTAACCTCATTTTCCATATCTGAGATGATTAAAACTTTTTGCATGTAAAAAACAAGCTATATTTGGAGTCACTGCTTAATTTGACAGGGCATCTATTGCTAAATGTTTCAGTAGATGCCAGGGGAACTGACAGCACTTGTAAGTCAAAAGAATCTGTTCTGAAGGCATCTAGAACAAGCTTAAATTATGTTCTTTGCCACCAGAAGTAGTTCAAGCAGTAATTTCCTCTGAACACTTAAATTTCCAGATTTGTTCCTTTTTTTCTGCCCTGTAGAAGTGACATTTCATGGGTTGTTCACACAACCAGTAGCCACAGAAGGTAACCGCTTCATACAACACACACGATGCATCAATCCTGGGATTCTTTTTTCATTTCTTGGCAGACTCTCCCAGCTTTGAAACACGTTGAGACCTCCCCAGAACCCCCATGTTTGCACATAGAGTTATCCAGCACCAAAATGCACTGAATAATACAGAAATGTTCTGTTGATTCCTGCACCAAGCCTATCCTCTCTGGGAGTCACAGTGTAATCTTTTGAAAAGGTATAATTCAATCCTCAATTAAAAATGCTAAGTAACATAGATTCTTTCGTGTCCCTAAATAAGTTGTCCTAACAGCCTATTAGTTTTATTGGATAAAACACCTAGATTAAATTTCTGCTGTTTTTCACTGCAAAGTCCATTTCCTGACCACAACACTTGTTGCAGCTCTTCTGCAACTCTGCACAGTTTTTTAAAAAAAATTCATTGCCCAAACCCAAACTCACCAATGAAGGCTGCAACCCTGACAGGAGCCTCGCAGTGTGATGCACCTTGTGATGCCCATTTGGTTCACGGCCAAGAATCTCGTTAGCTCTTGCAAACCCCTCATGGTGATGCTCATGTCCCATTATCTAGCATGGGCCTAGGTCCTTTTCTAAGACACAGTGGTTTTATCTGCTAGATAACAACGACTGACTGAAAACCAGGTGCCTCTGTGGCATTTCAAGCTGGACACCCAAAATTCTGAATAACTTTGGTCAATTAACCAAAAGGTTGGTTTCTAAACAGAGGTGTAAGGTGTTACACCGGATCGCACAATTCACAGAATCCTAGAACGGTTTGGGTTGGAAGGGAGCTCAAAGCCCATCCAGGTTCCACACCCCCTGTCATGGGTAGGGACACCTCCCACTGGACCAGGGTGTTCAAAGCCCCATCCGACCAGTTCAGGAACTGAAATGAGAGACAGCAAAGCTGCTGAAAACACAGAGAAATAGGAAAAGAAACAAATATTCCATAAATTAACAAACAATAACTGACCCTCGAGCCAGCTTTCATGGGAGAGGAGGGACATATTAAAGCAAGTGGAAGGTTAATGCTTTCTTATGGCATTTAAAATGTAGTAGAGCATTTGGAGCTGTCATCTTCTGTGCCCATTGAGTATGAGGGTGCAATCTTCAACTTCCTCATCTCCTTAGCTCCACGGTTTTTACTATTGTCACTTTTATGTCGCCTTAAACCAGACAGAAATACTTATGAAATGTGTCACATCTTCTCATGAGCTTAGCAGCAAGAACTATGACAACCACACCCTGATTTAGATGCTGTTGACATAAAATTCGTAAATAATAACAATAATAATAATAATTATTATTAATGATAATGATGATGCCCTCAATCGAGCTCTCTTCATCATTGCAAAAAGTAACTTAGAACAAGTGAAAGATAAAGTGCACAACGACGTTATAAATAATGCTGAAAAGCACAGAATTCTTACTAGGGTTTGACAATTAAAAAAACCAGTGTGGTCCATCTCAGGAAAAACTTCACTGATAATTTGGTAATAATCTATTATCACGCAGTGTCTGCTGCCTCTAGCACTTCTACCCTACAAGTCCCGCCTTTCTATGTATATATATAGATTCATATTTCACCAGGAGTATGCAAAGAAAGCCAGGGTAAAGTGTGGTGTTAATTTCTTCTAATGCCAATGTTCTTGGCACCAGCTGATTAACCCGTGCAATTTTAATAAAAGAGACAATACTGGATAACAAACTCAAGAGTAAAGAAGTATCTCCTCCCGCCTCGCATCACTCGGCTGCGTTCTCCATATGGCCAGAAGGAAAAGCCATCTCCCATTTGCCCACCAAACCACATATTTAATCCATGTGCTTATGTCAAACTTAATTACAGCACATTTGGCATAAAATAACAATCTACATCCTTGGAGAGGGGAACTTAAGTAGTTAATATGTGTGATTGAATGAAAGTGCTTTGCTGAATGTTTATGAGAAACCCAAGACGAGTGAAATGTGGTGATATTTTAACCATTTAAACACCAGCTCGCCTGTCCTGTGCTGGAGCCCCATGGCCCCCTACGGCACCTGCCCGGTTGCCGCGTTCCAACGGAAGCTGTGGGCCACGAGAAGTGCTCTTGTACAGAAACCTGGCCAAGCTTTGCCCAACAAACTCACCATCCTCCTGGCAATAATGTTGTATTATTACAAGGGAGACATTTTGGTACTTGCTTGCACCCCTATTTGATGCCCCACAGTTTTAGACAAAATGAAATTTTGCCGCAAGAAGCACCCAGCTCACAGGGACCTGTAGGGCGCAGGACAAGGTGCACGCTGGCCCTAGCTGGCTCTCTGGCCTGTGATCCCGGGGACCGGGAGATGGAGCCAGTGGAGACTCTGAACGTGCTTCAGAAAGGAATCAAGATCCACAACTCTGACCTGGAATGGCAGGCAGGTTGGAGTTGTTCAGATGAGCAGCCTGAGAAACAGGGGCTGCGCGAGGAAAGGATGAAGCCAGGCTCTTCGCAGCAGCAAAAGGCAGAAATCTGAACAGAGAGAATACTCAAAATCGTATTTCATGGAAGTAGTCAAAAAGGGGAACGGGTGTCCAGAGGGGTTGCGGAGATTTTTAATGTCTGACTGGAGAAGGCCCTCAGTAACTTGATTTCTGTTGGCCTTGCTTTCAGTGGGGGTTTGGACAAGGTGACCTCCAGAGGTCCCTTCTCACCTAAATTACACCACGATAACCGGGAAGGCTAGAAATGCGGAGGTCACCGCAGTTGGCACCTGAGATCACAGAACGCAGAGTAAAGTTTCTGTATAAGAAACGGTTTCTGTAGATAGCGCAGGGAAAGAATAAAAAGCGTTCAGCAATGACCTTGATACAAGGAGCAGGAACAAAGAGGAAATAGCTGGATGTGGCAAGGAGGTTATAAGCCCTGGTAATGGCCTGCTCCTGCTCTCATACAATGAGAATGGAAAATCTCCTATTAACTTCAGTGACACCGGACCAGGCTCTAAANAGCAAGTGGAAGGTTAATGCTTTCTTATGGCATTTAAAATGTAGTAGAGCATTTGGAGCTGTCATCTTCTGTGCCCATTGAGTATGAGGGTGCAATCTTCAACTTCCTCATCTCCTTAGCTCCACGGTTTTTACTATTGTCACTTTTATGTCGCCTTAAACCAGACAGAAATACTTATGAAATGTGTCACATCTTCTCATGAGCTTAGCAGCAAGAACTATGACAACCACACCCTGATTTAGATGCTGTTGACATAAAATTCGTAAATAATAACAATAATAATAATAATTATTA
>WAAB01004136.1:73730-98703 GCA_013389865.1 Piaya cayana | reverse complement strand
CAGATGAGCAGCCTGAGAAACAGGGGCTGCGCGAGGAAAGGATGAAGCCAGGCTCTTCGCAGCAGCAAAAGGCAGAAATCTGAACAGAGAGAATACTCAAAATCGTATTTCATGGAAGTAGTCAAAAAGGGGAACGGGTGTCCAGAGGGGTTGTGGAGATTTTTAATGCCTGACTGGAGAAGGCCCTCAGTAACTTGATTTCTGTTGGCCTTGCTTTCAGTGGGGGTTTGGACAAGGTGACCTCCAGAGGTCTCTTCTCACCTAAATTACACCACGATAACCGGGAAGGCTAGAAATGTGGAGGTCACCGCAGTCGGCACCTGAGATCACAGAACGCAGAGTAAAGTTTCTGTATAAGAAACGGTTTCTGTAGATAGTGCAGGGAAAGAATAAAAAGCGTTCAGCAATGACCTTGATACAAGGAGCAGGAACAAAGAGGAAATAGCTGGATGTGGCAAGGAGGTTATAAGCCCTGGTAATGGCCTGCTCCTGCTCTCATACAATGAGAATGGAAAATCTCCTATTAACTTCAGTGACACCGGACCAGGCTCTAAAAGAGCAGACACTAAAGTGGATGACAGTGTCAGAAAAAGAGAGGAGGAAAGAAGGAAAAATTTAAGTTTCGCTTTCATCATGAGGAGTCCGAGTTAACTGCTGAAATTCTATTGTTCCCTATGTCAAAAATGAAAATAAATAGTTTGCAACAAATACGGCGGAGTCACTGCTGCTGGAGTTAATTGGCTCTGTATCTTTAAAAAGACGGCACGACTTTCTTGTTGCCAGAGATGAATTCCTGATGTTTTATCCCAGTTAGTGTGAGTCCTTCACCCTGCCCTGGATATAAGAAAGGTGACAACAGCCTAAGAACCATCAGATCAGGTGCAAAATCCTAAGGAACGCAGGCTACACAACAATTTAGTCTGAGCGCTGTGGATTGAATTTTACATCACCGTCATTACAGTTTCTCTCCTAGTAAAAAATAAGATTAGTTTGGACACTAACTGAGAATGTATACCTATACTTTTTTATATATATCATCCCCTGGTGGTGGCAGGATTATAGACAGACTGCTTATGGAGCCTTCGATATGTACATATATATAGTACAATTGTGCTAACGAAGCACACACAGTTGAACAAGTTGCAGAGTTTCTATAAAAGCCATGGTTTTATCTAGGGTAGCTAAAACACTGCCCAGACTAAATCAGAAATTATATTTTTTGGTATGGGGAAGGTTATAAGAAAACACCAAGACTGACCAAAGCCCCTTTGGAGCAAAGCTGTTTCGCAGCCTGGGTGTTACTGCTTGCCGCTACCACTTGTTCTGTTTCTTGTGGTGTTTTCAGCTGTTTATGCCTCGTGAAGAAGCAACGGCCTTTTCTTTTCAATCCACGGGACACGCTCCCCCCATGCCAACGCAAAGCTGAGCAGCAGACTTCTCCATATTAAGATATAGGAGTGACTCTGTGACTGTGTCTGTCAAGATAAAGTAGAGCACTCTGAAGGCAAGAGCAGCTATCACCCCCCAGCACTGCCCTGTGCACCAGTACCAGCAATGTATTCAGGCACAGCCCAAACTCATTCCAAGGTTTGGTCCCAGTCCCACAGAAAGCCTGGGAATGGAAGCCCGGGCTGCTGGCTCCCAGGCCAGCACCGTGCCCTGCAGAACACACTCCCTGTGCTTATCCACAATTATCACTGATCGCAGATAGAAACCGAGCTGTCCTGGCATCTCCCGGCCCCTGTTCGGTGATGTTCAGGCTTCTGCCAAGTGTGGTGCCCTCTTCCCCTCGGGGCCGGAGCAAATTCCCCTTCCCACGTCTGCTGGAGAGCCCTGTCTGCTCGGAGGGACCCAGGATTCCAGGCAGAGCTTTCCCATGCCATCGTCCCTCAGAATAGCTCTGCTCTCTGTATTTTTAGCAAGGCTCTAATGGGCCAATATGTTTAATTTTCCACTGTTTCCACCCTAGCTCGAGTCCCGTTCCTCAACAGTCTCCCCGCGTTTCTGCTGGCGTGTCTGGCCAGCGGTGGCAGGGACGGGGGACGCAGGGCGGAGGAGCCTCGGAGATGGTAGCTCTGGCAGCAAGAGCTGCTTTGCATACTTGGAGTTGTACAAAGCTGATTTTCTGAGAGAGAGAAAGACGGAGAAAGGGGTTTCTGTAAGTAGCGGAGACAATGAGAACAAGGCAGGCACTATGCCAAGCACGGGATGGCTGCCAAAACACATATCATTAGCTTGGACCAGCTATAAGCAAGGAAATGAGAAACATATGTTGGAGAGCAAGGTTAGGAGCGAGGGACTATGGGTCAGTGACAGTCGTCCGAAAACTTTTCCCTTGTTCTTCAGCTGTGGCCCGATGGTGTCAGATGTCATTCTGACAGCCTTCATTTCTCATGACGGCCGGGCCTATTTTGGCCTCCTTGTTTTTTGTTGTGGTTTTTTTTTTCCCCCTCCCCTAATGGGAGTTATTGAGAGGAAGAAGAGAACAGACAAGAAAGCCTTTGCCATTTTTTTTTCCACAGTTATGGGAAAATAACCTTGTTTTCTGTGATGTTCTCCGTAATCCTCACCCTTTATAAAATAACGGTGTCTCAGGACTGGGATTCTGCCTGGCCCCGGTGAAAAGAAAAGGGTGGGTAGTGTATTCTTAAGTAGTTCTTGCTGTTCTTTCTTAAATATAATTAGATGCACCTCATTACCTCAAACTAAAGGCCTTTTGTACTTTTTCAGAGCTGAACTTCCTGAAAGCCACAGCGTGCCACGGCTTGCAGCATCCAGTCTTATTTTATCACATTAACAGTGTGTTTTAAACATTTTTACCCTTTATCCAAGCTGTTTGCAGATTCATTTTTCTCCGAAGACTATACCCAGATGATATGTTACTCTCTGACATTCAATGAAGCGTTTGAAGTTCCCTCTCCCTTTCCCAGCACCACTATCTCTCTCTCCTTCCTTTGATGGAGTTTTCACTAGATAGCACCTCAAAGATCATCGTTACTTCCCTCCCAAAGCTGAAATATTCCCAGACAGGCAACAGCTGAATAGGGATCTAAAACAGCATCTCAAGAGGCCTTGGTTTGGCTACTGTTCCGCAGCAGATGACATCTGAACTTGATAGGTCCCTCCACCTCACCAGCGTGGTGCTGAGGGATGAGAATCTCGCAAAACCTCAGACAGCCTCAGGTCTGACACGTAGAGGAGGTTGATTTTGCTTTTGGGCTTGGAAGCGTGTGCAGAACAGAAAGAAACGTGAGGATGCAAGGAAGAAGATCAGGTACAAAAAGCCAAGTACCATTCTTCACAGAAGGCCCTTGAAGCAAGATAACAGGTGGAACCAGTGGAATTCGACCTCTGCTTCAGCACGGAGCGCAGCATCAAGCAATACGTGCTCAGCAAAACAAGGGGTGGTCCCCTTGTCAGCCTGCGCACGGCCACCACCAGTGGGTGAGCGGCCAGTGTGGTGCACACTGAGGACATCTGGCTTGAGCGCACACACTTCTCTTTTAAGTCTGGATTCCTGATCCTGGAAAACATATGTTCTCCCGCTCTTGCGAACCATTGCGAGATGTGTAACAGGTGCCAAAACAGAGCGGGCAATAATGTGTGAAAACCTTTGATAGTTAGCTGGACGTATTCCGTGTGACCCACATGACACGGCGTCTGGAGCTACTTAGACCTTGGAAATTGTTTTTTATAGTATTTCATTGGGTAGCGGGNTTTCATTTACAGTCAAACTCCACAGACTAAACTTGAGATGGTCACGCTTTACATTTTGCTTATTCTGTTCTATTTGTTTGATTGCTTAGACATGTAGAAGTTTTTTCCTTCACCATTTGCTTTTGCACTTATCTTGTGCAATCCAACCACTGCTCTTTGTTTACACGCTGTTCATTTTGATTCAGAGTAAAAATCTTCATCCCTCATCTGCCAACAGGTTGTCAGCCAGGTTGGCACATGACAGCAGAAAAAAACCAAAAACACTGAATAGAAACTTCTGTATCTGTATCTACATGTTTGTCTGCACCGAGGCGTCTGCATTTATGCTTCAGTGTTACCTTAGAAAGAACAACAAACTGAACCAACCACATAGCACCTGGATTTTCTGTGAAGGTTTCCTATTCAGATCACAGAAGCTGAAGTCTAATGCTCAAGAAGTCAACCCAGAGATCCCATTCTGGACTAAGGTCCAAGGAGACCCAATAAAACAAAACTGTTTTTACAATACACTTCCCTTTACACGATATGACTCTGGAAGTAGTCTAAAAAGAAAAATAAATACCTCCATGAAGGCACGGTAGAAAAAAAAAATGGCACGCAATCACTGGGGAATAAGCAACTGGAGGAGAGGACATTGGATAGCTAAACTTATAAGTCTTAAATTGCAAATTACTCCCAGGATGACTCGTTAGTTGGATGCCTAAAACCTGAGATCTAAAAGCTTCATAGGGTTGGCTCACTGACAGCTGATGCCAGGCTGTTCTCTGGACAACGCTACATAGAAAAGTCCTGAGGAAAGTGCAATAGGATGTACCGTGCCTAAATGTTTGCAAAAACTAGTTTAATTCCAATGACTTTTAATGACTTTCCACACCCTAAAGCCTAATCTGAGACTCTGTCCACCCTGACTGCAGAGAGCCTGCCCGCAGCCAAGGGGGAAGCTGGAGCATCAAGTTCTGAGGGAAATAGGTGAGGTCCCAGATCAGGTTTGAAAGGAAAAGGGAGATGAAGCGAAAGTCGTACGTGAACTGACAGCAGGTAGAGACCAAGGTCAGATGAGGAATGATGAGGACAAGGCTGGCCAAGGAAGAAGACAGGCTCAGGCTGGGGATGCCCATTACTGCACTTAACTCGTCACCCGTGCTGGCTGCAGCCAGGGAAGAGAGATGACGGATGTGTCATTCTGTGCACTTTGACTCGCTGACTCCGAGGCAGGGGCTGGCACAGCACATGGGGGCTGACACTTATTTTATCTCAGACAGCAAGTAAAATGTTTGGGAATAATATTCCTCTCTCTCCATTGCTGGAGCCTGAGCTGGGCAGCAGCAGTGACTGTGCGCTCCTCGACGCAGTGGGCAGGCGTCCTCCCCCCAGATGTCTGCTGCTCACACGGCCTTGACTTGTAATGTGAGATGATCTAAGATGAAACGCAAGGTTTAAACAGAACTCTGTAAGTCACAGTACTTCAGCTCGGAGCGCCAGGTCAGCTTCACCAGCACAGACCCCAGTAACTTCCAGTCATCGTGGCCCAGGCACAGCAATTACTTAGTTATACAATGTTCCTGGTCGGTTTTTTTCTTGCTGAAATGAGATATAAAGAAGAGAATGCGACTGATACAGGGGCCCAAAAGCAATATCTACCATTAGAGCTGAAGTGATACCCAAGATTACTGAGAAGCTGTGTATTCTTGAGCTCAATAGATACATTCAAGCAACAGAGAATTTGGCTTAAGAGTCCGGGTTCTTCACAGAAGAAAACTAAACAACACTTTACCACATTTTCAGGAATCTTTGGGAAAGAAGATAATACCCTCTAAGCTAATGATAAGTTAAGTTCAAAGTTGATGATACATATTAGCTCAAAGAGACTGCTGAGTTCTGGATGACTGTTCAGTGTAGAGCATATTTTATCCCCTCCAGGAATGCACCTTGTGGCAATCACTGGGTATTTTCAGAAGCTTAATTTTCTCCTCTAAAATTAAAATCACATTAAGTGTGTTTAATTCAGATTTACAAAGCAGTGGGTCACACAGATCCAGCAATATGGATTTGCCAACAGTTCTGAGCAGGAAATGAGAGGGTTCTAGATAACCATTAATTACATTTAAAGGCAATGACTTCACCATAACTCCTTCCCAAACTCATAACCGCTATTAAGATGTAATTTCATTTTCTCTGCTGCTAAGGCTACCTTAAGAAGGTCCAGCCATTTCCACGCACCCCTTATTTTTGGAGACGGCAAGGAAGCCTTTGTTTGGCTGAGATTTTTTTAAACCTTGGTCATCTCACTTGTGGTTTACAAAGTGGCTGCAGAAAGAGCTCTATCAGCACAACTGCCGAGACAACAAACCACAGCCTGGGAACGGGAACACTTTACATGGGGAGCGTGGATGGAAGCGGCAACGCTGAACTCCAGCCCTGATATCTGCTGCCTGTTCCAGAGAGAAGCAATGAGCTGCACAGGCTCATATGGCCACGGGTATCCAGACACAACTTGATGGCTGTCGTTTTCTTAAAAAGAGCTTCCTCAGAGGTCAAAGAGATTAATCAGCTGCTGGCCACCTGCTCCCAGGTAGAAGGTTGGTGAGAAGGTCTTTTCTCCCACCACTTTAGAGACTCTGTCCTCTGCACACAGGAGTTTGCTGACCTGTCACCCCACTTGCACAAAGGGTCAGTGAGTGAACCGGGCTGAGAAAATCAAAAGGAAACCAGCTAGGGGAGGGAGGCACAAAATCCAAAGAGCCCTTACCTTCCTCTTGACTGTCTGAATTACGATGATGTTAATGTGAGACAATATCTCAAAACAGATGCTGCTTGATTAAAATTATAGACTCCAGGTAGAAAACATCTGAGCAGAGCCGAGGATGTGGACTAAGGAGACTAAGTGAAACTGTGCAGTGTTAATTACAGCCTCAATCGCATATATTTCAATTTTTACTCCGCTCTGAGTAAGGGTTAGAAAGAATTCAAGCAGCTCCAGTAAGAGTAGATGGATGCCTGATGACTTTCACCTTTCTTTGGATGTTTTAGAAGACAGACAGACAGGCACTGTCCACAGAGACGGAACCATTCCGATCAAACCTTATTTCCTTTTTACTTGTATTTCATTATTTTCACTATATGGTGACATGCAGTTATTTCTCAAATTAATATGTATGTTTGCAGTGATATTTCATGTACCTTATGCTTATTTATAACTATTTAATTAGCTTTCCTCAGGCAGAGCTATGAAGTGTTTGAGGCGAAAGTAAAGATCATAGAATCATAGAATAACCAGGTTGGAAGAGACCCACCGGATCATTGAGTCCAACCATTTCTATCAAACACTAAACCATGTCCCTCATCCACCTGCACCTTAAACAGCTCCAGGGAAAGTGAGTCAACCACCTCCCTGGGCAAAAGCGAGTTCCCTGACCGGGAATGAGATATTTTAGTGTTTGCTGTCAGCAGAAAACATTTCTTGCTGTTGTCCCTGTGAGACAACATGTAGCTACAGAAAGAACAGGCGAGTGTTAGTGTTAGTTTGCATTTGCACTGAGCAGACACTCGACTAGACAAGTCCTTGAGCAACTTGATCCATTTGTAAATGCTTTGAGCAGGCGCTTGGCCCAGATGTTCTCTAGGGGTCTCTTCCAGCCTAAATGATCCTACGATTCCCTGGTTTTATTTTCCGCTTTTACACTACACGTTTCCTTAGCAAAACCAAACGACTGGTCTAAAACTCCTGTGTGATAGCGTGTAGGCAGGTGTCATTATTTAACACAAACCCGTGGCACACAGATCACTGTAAAGCTGCACTGTGTGTGTCTGCATACATATATGTACATACCTCAGTGCTGCTCCATGCTGCAAACCCACACACCCTGTATCTCGGGGGCGTTTATCAGGTAATCAACTAGTATACATTAAAGAATCTTAAAATGTCAGACTGCAAATCAAGCTGATTGAATATTAAACAAAATTTCTGATGTAGGTTTAAAGGCTGAGTAAACAGGGAGGTGCAAAAAGACCGAGAAATATATATATTGAGAGATATGAGGAACGGCTGAGAGAGCTGGGGGTGTTTAGCCTGGAGAAGAGGAGGCTGAGGGGAGACCTCATTGCTCTCTACAACTACCTGAAAGGAGGTTGTGGAGAGGAGGGAGCTGGGCTCTTCTCCCAAGGGACAGGGAACAGGACAAGAAGGGATGGCCTCAAGCTCTTCCAGGGGAGGTTCAGGCTTGACATCAGGAAAAAAAATATTCATGGAAAGGGTCATTGGGCACTAGAACAGGCTGCCCAGGGAGGTGGCTGAGTGATAGGAATGGTTGGACTCGATGATCCAGTGGGTCTTTTCCAACCGAGTAATTCTATGATTCTATAGAATATTTGCATTTAGCTTGAAAACAGAAGCAGTCAAGGTGCAGCATAATTTTTCCACGTCCTTGTAAAGCCTCTCTGAAAACTGCAGACTGATGTCAGCGATGCCTCTCATTTTGCCCTTTTTGAGGGGTTTATCAGGCCTTTTTCCTCCTGCGCTGAGCTACTGTCCAGGCTGTGCCCAGAGCCTGCCTCCATCCGCCTCTGCGGCTGCCAGTATTTCTGGTCACACACCTTATGCTGTTTGTAGTTATTAAAAAACACTGAGGCTTTTATAAAGAAAGTTGTGCTCAAGACTGTTACTGCAGCCTACTGAGCTTCCTCTGTGTTGTTTCCAGTGCGTGCATTTGTCTTTGGATTCAAACAGGGTTTTGAAGCAGATATGTTCATTACAACTTCAGAAAAGGAGACATAAACTGAAGGACAACCGAATAATTCCTCCCGGACTGGGAATCCAGCTTCACTCTAGAATTTCACAGCCCAAAGCTTTGTAAAATTTTATTCTTATTGAGCGAAAACAAGAATAAAAAGATGTCAGGGAAGACGCACCCTGCAACAATGGGCATTTTACACAGAAGGGTATAATCATGCTAAATCAGCTGTTTAAGGCAAGGTAGAGTACTGAAGGGTGCCCCTTTTTCTTGTGAGAAGCCCGTGAACAGATTCCACCCCCCTTCAAGAGAAAGCATTTTGCACTGGCAAGACGTGCCAGTGGGAGTTTGTTTTTAATTTAACAGAGATACTGGTTTGAGCTGGGGGATTAATAGCTTTGTACAGAAAGATACATACACACACTGACACGAGACAGCATGATCCGACGGGATGTCACAGGCTCATCAGAAGAGAGCTCAGCCCGGTGCTTCTGATCCTGCTGTTGACCTGTCGCGTGGCCTTGGGCAAGCTCTGCCCCAGCCACATCTCTCCTGCCTTTTCTTCCCTTATGTGCCTAACACATGCACATAAATTGTAGGGGATAGACCCAAAAAGTGTTTGAAACCTGAAGGATTCATGAGGTCAGGTTACTCATCGGAGTCTCAGATGCACTGAGCACGAAAGGATCCTCAAGCTCTGCAGCAGGCTGAGCTGAGAGACGCCAAAGCCAGCCCTTCTGCTGGTCTACACAAGCTGCTCCACCAGTCTGCGGTCACCAACCACGCAATGGAGCTGGTTGAAAGCACCACCGCTCACACATTGCAACAATGCCCCCGTAGTTTATCCAATTCATTTAGATTTTTACCTTTTATATTGGCTCATAACTACTAGATGACGTAAATGACAGACACGGACTGTAAATCAATGCTTGAAAATCATCGCAACAAAGCTACGAAGCCAGGAAGATGCAGGTTCGACTGCCCAGAACTGAAACAATTCTGCTGCAGTACATAAAAGATGCAAAATTAAAACCTAAGAGACAGCCTAAATTATCATATACCAAAACCATGTGTGCTTCACTAACTCTGGGGGCCACCTGTGTCACGACTTCAAATGTTCATACTCTTGAACTGGGAGAGGGGACAAAGGAAGGTAACAGGAATAATTAAAGAGAGCAATTTCTTAAGTAATTTCTCAACATTACGAGAAATCGCTAGCCCACGTCCTGGAGCCACCTCACTACCCACCTTAGTTAACGATCTTCTTAGTGTTTAGGACTAAGATGACAGATGTTCGTCAAGCACACTGCGTTTTTTGCTGTAGAGCTGCTAGACTATATCTTAAGGTCTTCAACTATTACTAGTTCTTTAAAACTTCAAATAAATGATGTGAATCATTTTGATGTGTCTTTGAATTGATCTGGCTTCCCTTTGCGTTTGTTTCTCTGAGGCTGGATGGGGCTTCGAGCAGCCTGGTCCACTAGAAGGTGTCTCTGCCTGTGGCAGAGGGGTTGGAACTGGATGATCCTTAAGGTCCCTTCTAACCCAAACCACTTTATAATTCTATGATACTATGCACTTTACACCAGCAGACACAAATTTAGGTTTGAAATTTTTTTTTTAATCTTATTTTAAATTTTCCCAAGGGACATGGTTTAGTGTTTGATAGGAATGGTTGGACTCAATGATCCGATGGGTCTCTTCCAACCTGGTGATTCTATGATTCTATGATTCTAAATGGCAGCATCACTTCAGCCACTCAGATGCTCCATACCTGCTGCCTCTGGTGCCACTGTCACAGTGCTTTTTACATCTGTGATTCTGCAACACCAAGAAAAGCACAGCCGGTGCTTCCAAGGAAAACTGACTCTGAGAAGTAATGAATACTTCCTAGTTCCCTTTATTGGGATTTAGCTGGTAAATGGAAAACTTGAAGCCAAGTGAAACGTAACCTTTCTGCACCACCACTGAAGAAGCCGCCAGAGCCCAGAGACCACAATTTGATGACGTTTTGTACTTTACTAGGTTATAAAAAGAAATTTAATTAAGATAATTTATTTTGCCTCTCCTTCAGGCTGTCCCACAAGTAACTACAAAACTGTGTGGAAAGGCGCATTCAAAATTAAGAAATAAAAGACTGTTTTACAGAAGCTCATGTTCCTCCTTGCTTAAGAGCATAATCCATTATCCAAGTCAAAACACCAATGTCCTTCATAAGCAAAACAACTACGTAGCCAAGAAATAGTAATGAAATATCTTTAAGAGAATGTAGTAATAAAAGGCATATATAGGAAGAGTAACTTTGCAGGTAGATGAGATTATTTGGATGAAACCTAGTACAAATAATAAATAAGATAAGCTTCCTCTCAAAATCTATTAAATTCATAATAGAAGCAGGGAGATTTAAGAAAAAAAAATCATTACTAGCACAGTAATTTCTTCTAAAGTAGGTATTTAATTTAATTTTTCTCCACCGGTCATCACACTTCAAAACCAGTTTCACCTAAATGCTTTGTTTCTGTCCTCTTGGGTTAAGCCTGAGAATTCAGACCAAGTTGGTAACTCCAGAGAATATAGATAATGCTGAAAGTGGAAACTATTTTCATGCTCAGAAGTAATTCTGTGGGAGTGAATGTATTTGCAGCTTCCAGGCCAGGCAGGACGACCTTTCCAGAACTTGCAAAATCAAATCAAATAAAAATAGATTCAGACTTTCTTAAAATGAAACTGCCTGAAAGAGAAGCCTTGAACTGAAACACTGGAAGAAAACAGACCACGCGCAAGCAAATATACTTAAAAATGAAATTTTAAACTTGGAATGACAGTATGTACGTCTTGGTCCCCCTCTTTCTCTCTCACTCGCTGCCATTTCTCTATCATTCTTATCAGAGCTCTGTCAGCCCCTAAACTGACATTTTCCCATCCTGATCACTCCCAGGATAGAGAAGGAGGAATGTTTTTTTCACTTGGCTGATGCAAACGGCAGATCATCCTACAGAGAAACGTCAAGGACAGTTTGGAGTCCTAATCCCTGATCTGCCTGCCCTTTCCTAACTAGCTATTGACATTGAACTTAAAAAGCTGCAATGCTGAGATGAGATAATGAATTCTGTTTGCTTTTAGTGTGCAAGAGGAAGAGGGTGAGATAGGGGAGGAGGAAGGGCTCTAGATTTAAAGGCTTTGTTATGCTGCCAGTCCAGCTGAAATCTCCTAATAGCTGAAACTTGTTTAAGGAAAATAACCAAAGAAATAAACACTATTTTTAACCCTGGAGCACAGTGGGTGGGAAGGACAGTGCAGGTTAGAAGAGCATCATTAGCTGCTGGCGGTTGTGGGGACCCACCAGGACAGCACAGCCTGGCCAGCTCCAGGGAACTGGAGATCGCGCTCCGCGTACCCAGATTTCTTCACTGGCATTTTTCCTGGCTCTGCTCCTCGCTTTTATTGTACCGCATAGAAATGCCCAGACTTATGCTCTCGTAACCAAAGAGGACGAGTCCACCCTATTCGGTGAGTTCTGAGCCTCGGCAAGCGAGCTCATTGAGTATGTGTTCCCAGCCCTAGGTGGCCCCTGCAGCCCACGGACAGCACCTCAGCAGCTCCCTCCCACCCATCGCTGCCTTCCACGCGGGTGCAGAAGAGTTCCCACCGCTCAGGTCCTGAGCACCTGCCCAGGGACAAACCCCCTTCAGAGTGGCTCCTACTGCTTCATGATGCAGCCAAGGAAGGGGAGAATCGCTCATCTGGCCATCAACCAAGGCTTTGAACTCTTCCCTGCTTCTTTCTAGCTTCAGGTGCTGTGTCCTGTAGCTCCAAATCATGTTCTCCATCCCTTAAGCAATTATTTATTCATTTGGGAAAGTTTAGGAAATGTATTTAACGTTTGTAGAGTAGCTCATCCTCACAGATGCTTCTGCCTTAATATCACTTAGTCTCCCAAAACTTCATTATAGTCTAAGTGGTAAATGATCAAGTTTTGCTATCGTGTTCCCAGGAACATTCGACTTTGAATGCCTGCCATGCACATTTTTAGAATGTTGAGTCAGAAAACCTGTAAATCATAATGTAAGTCACAAGACATTATTTTTAAATAGCACTTGCTGCTTGTTCTTACATTGTATATCGATATTTTTACTAAGTTTTCAATTAAGGACTCATTAATCACACCCTGAGGATAATGATCCCTGCTTCTGGAAGCTTAGCTATTTTGTTATTTTGTGCATTTTAGCACTAAATATTCACAATTAATATTGTAGTAACCCTAAGATGCTGAGTGAAAACAACAGTTACTGTTTCTGTTTTCAGAAACATGAACAAAAATATATTTCTAAATCAGTGTTAAAATTCTGAGAATGCCGGGCAGATACAGCTTTTCTAGATATTGCTAGAGCTAAGCCCAGAGAAAAATAACACCGGTTCTGGGGTGATTCATTAGGAAGAGTGAACAGTTGCACCAAGTTACGTAGCTTTGAATACGTAAGTGAATTTGTTTATTTTCTTCTGAGGCACACAGCAAGCACGGCAGAAAAAACCACACAAAAACTCTGCTATCTCTTCTTAAAAATTTAAGTTATTTTTTTTATAAGTAGATACTACCGGAGTAGAAAAGGAAATCAGAAAAAGAAGAGAGTTGGAGAAATCGAATTACTGGATTAGTTTACCAGTTTAAAAAAAAATTATTACTACTATTAACTACTAATATTGAATGTTTTTAGCTGCTTCTATCTATTACTACCATAGGAAAGGCAGTTTTGTCTCACCTTACTCTGAGACACTGTAAAACAGANTTAAGCAATTATTTATTCATTTGGGAAAGTTTAGGAAATGTATTTAACGTTTGTAGAGTAGCTCATCCTCACAGATGCTTCTGCCTTAATATCACTTACTCTCCCAAAACTTCATTATAGTCTAAGTGGTAAATGATCAAGTTTTGCTATCGTGTTCCCAGGAACATTCGACTTTGAATGCCTGCCATGCACATTTTTAGAATGTTGAGTCAGAAAACCTGTAAATCATAATGTAAGTCACAAGACATTATTTTTAAATAGCACTTGCTGCTTGTTCTTACATTGTATATCGATATTTTTACTAAGTTTTCAATTAAGGACTCATTAATCACACCCTGAGGATAATGATCCCTGCTTCTGGAAGCTTAGCTATTTTGTTATTTTGTGCATTTTAGCACTAAATATTCACAATTAATATTGTAGTAACCCTAAGATGCTGAGTGAAAACAACAGTTACTGTTTCTGTTTTCAGAAACATGAACAAAAATATATTTCTAAATCAGTGTTAAAATTCTGAGAATGCCGGGCAGATACAGCTTTTCTAGATATTGCTAGAGCTAAGCCCAGAGAAAAATAACACCGGTTCTGGGGTGATTCATTAGGAAGAGTGAACAGTTGCACCAAGTTACGTAGCTTTGAATACGTAAGTGAATTTGTTTATTTTCTTCTGAGGCACACAGCAAGCACGGCAGAAAAAACCACACAAAAACTCTGCTATCTCTTCTTAAAAATTTAAGTTATTTTTTTTATAAGTAGATACTACCGGAGTAGAAAAGGAAATCAGAAAAAGAAGAGAGTTGGAGAAATCAAATTACTGGATCAGTTTACCAGTCTTAAAAAATTATCACCACTGTTAACTACTAATATTGAGCATTTTTAGCTGCTTCTACCTATCACTGCCATAGGAAAGCCAGTGTCTCTTACTCTGAGACACTGTAAAACAGACTCAGCAACTGTGTATGAAATGTCAGTTCTTATAAAGTCCATAGGACTTGACCACAAGTTAAAATTCATCCTAAACATTTAAATTCTTGCATTGTGCTAACTACACCTACGCAGGAACACCGATCAGCTAAGCATTAACCTCCACGTAGCACAGGGACTGACCAGAAAGGGTTATCCGCTGGTCTACAAACACATAAACCGTATGGAAACCTGACACAAATGTTGAGATGCGGCATTTTATCGGTTCGACAACTGACCCTCCTCAATGAGGAAAATTCAAAGCCAAGCTGACAAGTGGGTTTGAAATGGTTATTTGTCAATTTTCTTCACTCATTGATACGTCTTACCCATTCTTTGCAAAATAGAGCAAAACAAAACAAAATTTCCAGCTGCTGAAACAGAGCTTTTTTCTCTTATCTCCTCCCAAACCCGCTAATCAACATAATTCATGGTAAGAAGGGAGGAAAATGAACAGCCTCACATGGATATTTCATCAAGATTCTGGAGAGCTTCATAAAGCAGCCTCTTTTAGAAACCATAAAATGAAACAAGACATATTTCCGGGGTTGTCAGCAGGTAGATCCACTGGTTTTGTGGTAAGTAATCTCTTTGGGAGGAAGTCTTTGCTCTGATGTCTGTGTTGGATGTTCTGTGGCTCCCCCCAGCCGCACCAGTGCAGGTCTGTTCACTGGAAAAGGAGGCGGTGATGATATTGCTTCTAACAACCAGACTGAAGTATAGCCCGAGGCGATCTTCCAAAGCCCCCTCCAAACAGCCTCTAATTAATTTTAATCCTGCCACTCCAATGAGTCCCAAGAGTGCAGCAACCAAAACAAAAAAAACCTTCATCAAGTCATTCAGAAAAGCTTTGACGGCGTTGCTTCAAGATTTTAGGGCTCCAAGCAGAAAGCGCTGTAGAAAGATTTTTATATGCGCTTTTCCTTCAGTTTCTTTATTTTCTACCCTCAAACCCATAAGAAGCCTATTTCTGATGAAGAGCATCGTTCCCGTTCCTCTCGAGGCCCCACAGGTTCGCTCTACGAGGTGGGTGGCAGGTCTTAGGGAAACCCACCATGGTTACCCATGGAAATGGCTCTCCACAGCCTGGGCTGAGCACGGCAGACCTGTCTCCTTTATGTTCTCTTGCAGCCCTCAATCCCGAGGCAGAAAGGTCGTTTCCAGAAGTGGAAGCAGAAGCAAAATGCAACCAAGCACCGTCCTGACTCTGAACATCCAAAATTGTAACCTAAACCTCCAGTGCCGTTGTTGGCCTTAACAACAGCCAACGTGGTTGGAAGGACTCCGCTCTCTAAGCACATAAAACAACTTATTTTGTCATATTCTCTAGTATGAAAGTAGAAAAGCTCATTCTATTTTTTACCTACCAGGAGCGTTGCTATAATTGCTCACAAAGCCGTGTGAATATGAAATTTTGGGAACGCTCTCAAATTTAGCAGTAAAAACACCCCGCATGGTGCAGCTCTCTGCATTTACCTTTCCACCAAATTTTATGCAATTTGATTTTGCTGGAGGAAACGCTCACAGCAAACACCCTTCTAAAGCGCTACAGAATTTCTCCCAAACCGATCTGAAGATTTGCGTGCGCTTAAGAATATTCGTGATGGAAAATGTTCATAAATAGAACGGCAAGAAAAGGGAAGATCAGGAAGACGAGTGCCGGCAATTACATTGTGTTTTGAATAGGTGGTGAAGGCTTCCTTGTGAATCACCTTTGCAAAAAGTGCCTTCCTCTATTAGTTTATTCCATTTTAGCTGCTTCGTGGATGGAATCAGGTGCCCAGGGTTTCTTGGGAAAAGGACTTTGGTTGGAGGTGTTTGTGTGAGGGTTTGGGTGTTAACGGCAGATCAGAGAAAGGAATGTGAGAGAGGACTGGATTGGAAATACAGACCCTCACACCCGCCCATTATGTAGGTTATAAATTGAGGATCACGCTATTTTTTTTCCCCACATTTCCATAGTTTTGGTTCAGGATACAGAACACAAACATACAGAATTTTTCCACGTTGCTCAATGCATGGCCCCCTTTATTTACTTTCTACAATTCAAACCCTGCTCTGACATCCAAGTTATTAAATTCCTTGTAAGCTTTCCTTCAAATCCCTTGTGGCACAAGGTGCTTTTATTACCTCTATTTTACCGACTGCGGAGCCGAGATCTATAGTGATTAAAGGAAAAGTATCTTCTAACTGTGGATGCCTAATTAAGAGAGGTCTACAAACAGTTTTCTAAGAACGCTCCTTATGTCTCCAAAATGGTCTTCGGTAGCAGTTGTGAGTACAAATTCAGACCCCTGCATCTCAAATGAACCATGAAGAAATTGAAGAATACCCAATTAGTAACAGTCTGTGAAAAGTTAGGTTGAAGTGAATTAACTAGCATCACAAAGCAAAAAAAGGTGGCAAAGGAAAGGAAAACAATCACTTTTTCCAAGGCAGCATTCAACCATCTTAACCATCAAATAATCCTTTCTTCTCCTTTTCTTAGGCTGATTCGCTACTTCCAACTTCTGGAGCAGACAAAAGAGGGGTCCTGCAGACCGCAACGTCCTCCACCACAACCTCTGGTCCTTCCTCCTCCTCTTTTGCTGGCCCCAGCAGGGGTCACTCAGAGCCCAGGAACGACACGCTGCCCAGCCAGCTCACACTAGGGATGGGCAACCTAGAGATCATGGTGATGTGTCACCAAGCAGTGTCAACATCGCTTGGCATTTTTATTGTCCCCCTTCTTCTGATATCAACTCTGTGCCCTCCAAGCAGCTAAGCCTGGCTCTGGTCAGCACCATCTATCTCCGCTTACATCTGGAGGCAGATGGTGCTGACTCTGGCTCCTCCTGCTTTCAGCAGTCTCCTCTCCTGGAAAAAGATGGTGCTATCCATGTAGCCTTGCTGCTTCAGTACAGCAAGACCCTAGATGTGGGTGATCTTACCTTAAACCATCCCCTTAGATGGTGATGNCTTATGTCTCCAAAATGGTCTTCGGTAGCAGTTGTGAGTACAAATTCAGACCCCTGCATCTCAAATGAACCATGAAGAAATTGAAGAATACCCAATTAGTAACAGTCTGTGAAAAGTTAGGTTGAAGTGAATTAACTAGCATCACAAAGCAAAAAAAGGTGGCAAAGGAAAGGAAAACAATCACTTTTTCCAAGGCAGCATTCAACCATCTTAACCATCAAATAATCCTTTCTTCTCCTTTTCTTAGGCTGATTCGCTACTTCCAACTTCTGGAGCAGACAAAAGAGGGGTCCTGCAGACCGCAACGTCCTCCACCACAACCTCTGGTCCTTCCTCCTCCTCTTTTGCTGGCCCCAGCAGGGGTCACTCAGAGCCCAGGAACGACACGCTGCCCAGCCAGCTCACACTAGGGATGGGCAACCTAGAGATCATGGTGATGTGTCACCAAGAAGCGTCAACATCACTTTTTATTTTTTATTTTTATTATCCCCCTACTTCTAATATCAACTCTGTGCCCTCCAAGCAGCTAAGCCTGGCTCCGGTCAGCACCATCTATCTCCGTTTACATCTGGAGGCAGATGGTGCTGACTCCGGCTCCTCCTGCTTTCAGCAGTCTCTTCTCCTGGAAAAAGATGGTGCTATCCATGTAGCCTTGCTGCTTCAGTACAGCAAGACCCTAGATGTGGGTGATCTTATCACATCCCATCCCCTTAGATGGTGATGATCTCATCTCTCCCCACAAAGTGCCAGATGAGGACAGACACTACGCTTTGTCTTCTTATATGGAAACAGGAGGCTCCTCCTCCTCGCAGGGAAGGGATGACAACTACCAAACGCAATGTCATTCCGCAGCTTCTGCCATGGGGTAGAAGCTAAAGAGCTGGAATTGGGGGGTGATCTGCCTCAAGTGTGACCATGGTGAGTAGAGCCTCGAGGACATCTGTTCAGATTTAATCCCGTCCTCCTGAACACGTGGGAAACGTAGGATGTGGAGCTTTCCTTAAAGCTGACAATGTGGGTAAACAGTCACAGAAACTGCAAGAGATAAATATCTGATCCAAAATCCACCCACGGCCAAATGTAAAGTTTGAAATCTGGGCTGGAGATTTGTGGGAAAAAAAGGTTGATAGAATTCCTTAATATAAACTAAACAACATGTCCCTAACCAATTGTTGAAAGGAACCAACTACTTGATCAGCAGGGAAAGAAAAGAAAGCCTGTGGCAGACACGGAGAATTTCCAGTCCAAGTGGTTCATGCCTGACAAAGGTAGAAGCAGCTGGAAATAGCATTTCATAGTAGGAAGTCTAACTACCAAGGGTTTGTGCTGTGAAACGCCGGCACAGAACGTCTCAAAGTGCGTCTGCAGGGCAGGAGGACTGGCCAGATCTTTCCAGAGTTCGCAGTGGCAGCAGATGACTTGTCAGGGCGATGCTGAAATGCAGGGAAGCTGCGAGTTCCTGCGTGGAGTCCCCAGCCCAGAGGGCAGGAAAGGCTCTGCAGAGTTTCCTGGAAACAAGGACGTGTCCACACTGCGTTCTGTGGCTGAGAGCATGGAAAGGCTAAAAAAGCTGCACTGTGTCACTAGCTTGTAAATGTTTCCTCCAAGATTTTTTACTGAATGCACCATAGAATATTCTAGATTTACAACAATAGGCTGCTCGCATGTAAAGAAATGCTTTCTGCTTCCAAGGTCTACGTATTCCACTCTATTAAATTCCTCGAGGTCTTTTTTAGTATTTACATGCTACCTCTTTGCAAACAATCCCATAGTATCTGGAATGCTCTGTGCCAAACACGGTGATTCACTGCACTGCTTTAATAATGGGCAAGAAAAGAAGCTTTTGAGTTCTGTAACCCATAACAACTTTGAAAAGAACAAAGGACCCTCTCCAGAGTCACTGGAGTTAATAGAGCTCTTTTCACTAAAGCCTAACCTGAGTTTCTTGAGTGACTACATATAAGCTCCCTGCCATCTCACTCAAGATATTCTCTGGCCGTGGCGATAGCGGTTGTTCATTTTCTGCTTACCACCATAATGAAATAAAATCATGGAAGGTTAAACAAAGACACTGATGGTCTATAGAAGTGATTGGAACCAGTGGAATGGAACCAGTATCCTCTGAACTGCCTGCTCGCCCCACCACAGGCAGCAACACACCAACTCTTCCAGAAGGATTTTTCAGTCCTGGGTCTGCTTAAACAGTAAGCACCAATCTATATCAAACAGATCACTCGTGCACATTAAGGAAACCATTTTCTCTCCTCCTTTTCCAAGGACCACGTTCCTCTAGCCACCTCTGACAGAGGTCTGTCTCCCCTAGAAGACAATATTGCACCCACCTCTCCAGATAGCACAGAGAAAAATGCAGGCGAAAGCATCAAGAGAAAACCACCGAACGACCATTATTTCAAGCTACTTTTAGATCTCACTGGACACTTTTAAGGCTCAGCTTGACAGGGTGCCGTCTCATTTAAACTATATACCCACCTAAAAGGCTGGACCAGATGATCCCTGAGGTCCCTTCCAACCTGGCATCCTGTGATCGTGTGTCTCCTGGGACCAAACAGCAGCTCAGTGTCTTTTAAATCTGTTTTTTTTCACAGGCAGATCTACCAAGAGGATAATAGGGTGATTATCTATAAAAAGCTGAAGTGGGGGGACTCTCTTTTAACACGAGAATGCAGGCTGGTTTATCTTTCACAAGGCATGTTTAATTTAGTGGTATTTCAGTTATTCATTTTGTTTAAACACATTTTAACTATCTTACACATCTGCGTAGAAAAATACCTCATCAACTCTAAAAATTAGTTCCAGAGAATCTCATAGTTTATGGATTTAAATGGAAGACTCTCAAGGTAACACCCAGCTTGAGAAAATTTGTTTCAGTTCAATGTTTTTCTTCTCCTATCGGAGCCAACTACTCTTTTTGAACATGATTTTCTAAGGTCATAATGAGGAAAACAAGATTGCCTGCCTCGCAGTTCCCACCTTACTCCCAATTTGACCGATTTCAGCCAAAACAAAGGCACGGTAGAAGTCTCAGAGGCATTTTGTGTTGCTACAGATGTTGACAAATTGCTTGCTGCGTGGAAGAAATAGTGTTCCCCTGGAGAAAAAGGCCAGCTGCCGCACAGCCCATGCAGCCGCCACGGCCAGAGCGGTCAGCATGAGCCTTGGCTGCATCTNGACCCCACTGCCATGGACAGGGACACCTTCCATTGTATTTCAGGAATGTGTAGCCTTAGGTTAAGAAAGACCTTCTATATGCAATCACCGCAGTCAAAATTCAAGCATCTCATAAAACCTTTGATCAGTTTCTTTTAGCATACTGGAAAATCATTACGCAGTGGTGGGTTTCCCCCCCAGCAAACATTCTGCTGGTGTTTCCCTGCTTGCCAGGCTGAGATAACCAACTCAGAATGGGCAGATGTGAAAATTACCAGGAATTAGAAAGAGGCTTAAATGACACTTGACATGAGTTAGTCCATAGCGCGCAAAGGCAAGAAAGCCATACCCACTGCTTCATCAGAAAAGTCAACACCCGCCTAGATCCCCACCACAGCATCCCCTGCATGTTAATGGGAGGGGAGGGGGGTTCAGAATTCAGGAGGAAGCACACCCGCACCTCTACATCGCTCTTTTGTATTTCAATTTTCTTTGGCCAGTGGGGATGATTTTATAGCATCACAGCAGAACATTATCTTTTATACTTTGACAAAATGAAACCGAGTCCTTGGGATTTTTTCACCCATTGCTCTCTTGGCTACTTCACTGCAGTACTATTTCATTACTTATTGATTTTTCAACACGCTGCCTGCATCACTGTAATTTACACAAGTTCTGATAGCCCTCAGCGATTCTTAACACCTCAGGGTGAGATCGGGGAGTTCGCTTGAGATAGCGAAGGTAGGCAACAAGTTCTTCGGCAAAGACGACAAACTGACAAACTTGATAGCCAAGGAGGAAATCTGAGCAGGTGGAGGCATGTCATACCCTAAATTAGCAAGAGATTTTTCTTAGAGAAATTGAATTAGAGCAAATTCGTACCCAAGAAATTACTCTCACGTAGAGCTAATTAAGGGACTGCAAAGCGTATGGCTAAACCCCAATAAATTAATAATGCATGGTCCTTACGTAGCCGTTGAACCAATGCTATTTTTGTCGTAACTGGAGAAAACCACTAGTCTACAGATGGCCTTGTTATTAGAGAGTGCAGCTCATCACAAACAAGGACAATGAGCTACAAAGAGCTTCTCTTACAATGACGTAAGCAACTGCTTCTTCTTCAAGCACTCGGTCATGTTTCTGCCATTTCGAATAACTCCAAGGCAGTCGCTTTGACCAGAAAAGATGGTCGAAGCTGATGGCTCCGATATGACGCGATTTAAGACTGTATATGCCTGTCTCCATTTTGCTGCCTCAGAGCTCCAAGACGCAGATGTTTCTGCAAGAAACCGGGCACTGCTTAGCGAAATCAGCTCTAATCTTATCAGAGGGTCTGATCCTACTGGTATCATGCACGCTGATAGCACTTCCAATCACTTTAGGAAATCTGAGTCGATGCCGACTGGCCTTTCCTTCCTTCCAAGTAAACTACAAAATGCTTCAGACATTTTTTAAATGCCCCTTCCTCTGTGTTTGGAACATCATTTCCATAAGCAATCCACTTTTTAGCCTGGCTCTCCTCTCACTGAACTATAATTTAGGGGAAAAAAGTTCTATATCGAATTCTGTGATGACTTTTGGGTAAGACCAAAAGGTCTCATGAATCCCTTACTATAGGTTGATGTATCAAAGTTTGCTGAAGGTCTTTTACCCTATAGGAAAACAGGAGACTGAACAGAGAGATGGTGAAATAAACCCAAAATCTAGCAACTACTAGCAGTTTTCTCATTATCTCAAAATCCTAAGAAAAGTGAGTTTCAGTGCAAGCAAAACCACACGTAAGACTTAGAGAGTTCATCTAATGAAGAGTGAGAAGATCTCCTGAGAACCTTTACGGGTGGACACTTTGGGTATTTTTACTGCAGAGAAATGTTCAAAGTAATACAAAATAAAATGTGTAAGGATTGCCAATGGTCAGCTGGAAGTATAACGCTCCTTCTTATGGCAGCACATGCACATATGGCACAAACTCTTTATGACATGCACCAGTCAAACCTGAAACTCCAAAACCAGTTTCTCTCCAGGGTGGTGAGCTAGCAAGCACCTTCCATATGAAGTGCAGCCAGGTGTGACTCAGGTGGATGGGGCAGCCTTTGGAAAGATGCTGTCTGGAGGAAGAGGCAAGCAAGTGCCATGCGGGAAGAACGGAAGTGCTCATAGACCACCAGTTCAGGTCTATAACTGGGGAGATGCTAACAAGATTTTGTAGCACACATATCAGGATACCTGCCCACTGCTCATAAGATCTTGGAGAACAGGATTGGGATGCTCCTCCAGAGGCTGTCTGGCCTGGTGCCCTGTACCCTGATCTAAACTGACAATCCTCTCGGTGTTGTACGTGCCCTGTGAAAGCCTTTCAGTCCCTGTATTTTCTATTTGGAGATGGATTTCCTGATAATCTCACTGACTTTCAGGCTGGAGATGCTGTAAGCGAGCTCTTTATAGGAGCACAGCAGTATCTGAAAGAGCGGATAACACCCCCCATCACCCTGCACACCTTTAACAGAGCTTCCACAAGCTTACAGATAAAAGGATTTCTTCCACCAGCAGGTTGTACACACTGGAGGCTCGTGCTGCTTTGTGCATGGGAGGGCTTGGCTGGCTCGTGGCATTGCTGCTCTGTCTTTGTGGGTTGTCTTGGAGCTCAAGACTTTCCTTAAGCACATAGAGAGTGCAAATAAGTAGAATAAAAAACCTGTGCTGTGGTGCAATCCAGGACTTTCCCCATGAATTCAGCATTCAAGAGGGTGGTAGAACACCAGCTGGTGGTAGAAATCTGTGTTAACAGCAAGATGTTCAGATGCCTCCTGAGATTTTCATACTTTGACGAGAAAACACATCCTGAATCCTGAGAGCTGCAAAATGCCTCATACCACTGGCAGCAGGTGAGAGGGAGCACGAGGGCTCGGAGCTGAGGCCACAGCAAGCGTGGTGGAGCAAAGGGTCCCTCCTCAACAGAGCAGGGGGTACTGATTGCACACAGACAAGACTTGCAGAAGACCTTGTTTCAGGAGGTCTGAATTTCAAGTCTTAGAGGGATCAGGACACTGAAGAAGACCATCTGTATCACCTGGTACACTGTCTGAAATGACTCTCTGGATTTCTCCTGATTTCCCACCATTCTGAGCTCCACGCGATTCTGCACATCCCCTTGCTATAACCAAGTGCCAGAAGCTGTTGGCCTCACACAGCCATGAGCCTCCAGCTCTCCACAGCGCTGTGCCACGTGGCCACAGCTACAGGTTCTAGTTTTTATACCTTACTCCTCAAATCGGAACCAGGGAATACTTACAGGAGACCAAAATGGATTTGGTACAACACTGGCTAAATGGTATCCAAGGCATGGTGACCACCGTGACTCGGGGAGATAATCCTAACAAAGATATGGAGTTCTTCCTAAGAAAAAAAGATAAAGAAATAGCAAATGTTGCCTGACAGCAAAGGCTCTCAGCTTCCCATGCCACACATAGCTCGTCCAAGCCTCCAGCCCTGCCTTCGGTGATGCTGCTTTCACAGGGGGAAGAGGGGTTCAGTATCCCCACCAAAAGAACCCCAGACAGGCTGGAGTCAGGCTAGGAAAGACTGCGGATGAATCAGCTTTACTGCATGAAAAAGAGTGAAGGAGAAAAGAGACAAAAACAGAGCAAAGAGGATCTGAAAACGTCCTAGGAATTGTTTATAAAAGGCTGCAACTGTAATTAAAAGCCTGTGAAATTCAATGGCAAGGACTGCACAGAACCCCCTGCTGCTTCTCTTCAGCTGGAAAACTCCGCATTGCTCTCATTTTTTTGATAGTACTTTACTTAATCTAAAATGCTAAGTTTTAAATAACAAAGTCCTTTACTTACATAATTTTTTTTTTTGGACACTTTAGCAAGCTCACGCCAGGAGCTGAGCTCTTTTAAATGGCTCTTTAAAGGAAATCCATGTAGGTCTGGTCGGACTCATCACTCGGCCTCTCAGCATCCTGCACCAGGGCCCACAGAACCAGCCAGGCCCACGGTGTCCCCCACACCTCACTGGGGGAGCAGGAAGCTTTCGGCTTTAATAAAACGGCAGTGATTAAAGTCCAAGTATTGTAGTTAATTAAAAAAGAAAATTAAAAAAATATGCTTCAACCTAATTTGGATATTTCAAAATATTGAAGTTCTGCATGAAGCAGAACCCCCCTCCCCATTTCTAGAAGCTGTATTCCTTACTGCTATTTGCAGCAATTTATGGAAGAACTCAGGAAATTGAATTATACATAATAACATTTATTTCAAGAATATCAGTGTTTCATAAAACTCAGCTCGTATCTTCAGAATAGATTTAATTTTGATGTAAATATTTTAAGCAGTAAATAATATGTTCCTTTATAATTTGTCTCAGTGCTGAAATAGCCAGCCTGTTAGAAATCTACACTCCATCTCTCATTTTAATTTACAAATTTCAGTTTTGGGCTATTGGGTGTTTGGTGCATCTACCTCTGCTCTCTGGGGTACATGCTCCTCTTCACACCCTATCCATAAAACTATTAAAACCTCTCATTATTTGGCTGCAAGCCTCCTTGTATTTCTCCTCAGAAAGCAAAATGAAAACAAATGAAAAAATAAGAAAAGGCCCAAATGGAAAAATTCAGTGCATAAGAAGCTGGTCAAGGAGGACGAA
>WAAB01004136.1:53346-73607 GCA_013389865.1 Piaya cayana | reverse complement strand
AAGAAAAAAAAGAAAAAATAAAGTGAATAAAAAGATGGTAAAGAAGAATGAATAAAAAAAAAAAAGCCTTTTTTTATAAACAGCAATTAATTTGGAGTATAAATCATAACTATCAAGTATTTTCTTCTGCAAGGATGGAATTAGATCTCAGCCGGCTCTCTGACAGTCTCACAGAGGTAAGATGGGGATGAGTGGTCTGACACCTGAACGCTTTCTCCAAAGCTCCAATGTGCTGCTTACAAACTCTTCACTAAGGGATTCAAGTGTGATCACAGAAAAAAAGCAATCTGGTTCCAGGGTGAATAAACAGAGATGGCTTTTTCATTCTCTTTCTCCTTGGGAAAGCCGACCGTTAAATTAAAGATGGAAAAACCTTTTCTAAGTAATGGCAAAGCTGCGGAGTTAAACACAAAGAAACTCTGGAACCAGAAAGCCTTCCAGTTCCTCCGGTGGCCAGACTGGCCTGGCCTTGCATGTGCATTTCTGGTTTGATTTATTTTTTATTGTTTTTAATCAAACCAGCACCTTAAGCTAGTGCTTATAAAAACTGGCAACTATTTACCTAATGCTGTATCTGCAAATAGGCAAAGTTAATGTTTTTAATATTTGCTGACCCACAACAATGTATTTTATTCTGTAACTTTAAAGGAAAACACGAATGACCTCATAAGAACCTGAACTGCATCGCTTCCTCACTTTGCTTTTTTTTATAATTCCCACACTACATTAAAAGCTTTTTCTGTTTCAGGTGCACGCACGCGTGTGCATGCACACTCATACCTATTCACTTATTTACAATTTTGATTGCACGAATCTGTTCATCAACGCTGTGCGAATAACGCCAGGAAAAGATACTCTTCAAAAAAAAAATCAATACGCTGAAAGTGCTGGTTTAGGGTTGCAGTAGTTGTTGGTTGTGTTTCTGAGTTATTCCTATTGACCTGAGTTCAAAAACAAGGTATTGATTTATAAAGTACCTTCAGTAAATAAATGCACATTCTTCCTGCTAACCCTAATAACCTGTAGCATACAGAGCAGGGTTTCAGCTCCGCGCAGGAAAGTGCTGCACAGCGTGTCAAGAGTTTTCCAAAAGCTGGCAGACTTTTCGGATGGAAAAGGGTAATGGAGAGAACGCTGCAAAAGGAAGGGGATTGACTGGGCTGCGAGCAGGAATGGAATGAGGAGGGGAAGAAGCGAGAAGGCGATGACTCCTTTTCAAAGGAAGTCCTGCAAATTATTGGGTTTGTGTGTATTTGCAAGTGACGTTCAGGAAAACCTGGTGTAACCTGACGGCGTGCGCTGAGATTTGCCTCCACTTGTGGGCTGTCAGGATGGATTTTTAACTTTCATGAGAAATGCAGCCATCTCTGTGTGAAGGATGGAATTGAGACTAATTTGTAGATACGGGTTTTAGTTAAAAAAACCCCAAAATATCCAGCAGGATTTAGAGTAATGCTGCTACCTCTAAACTGGCAACTCTTTACAAGCATGATCACCTGAATCATAAAATCATAGAATGGTTTGGATTGGAAGGGACCTCAAAGCCCATCCAGTCCCACTCCTGCCATGGGTAGGGACCCCTCCCACTGGATCAAGGGGCTCCAAGCCCCATCCAAGCTGGCCTTGAGCCCGTCCAGGGAGGGGGCAGCCACCACTGCTCTGGGCAGCCTGGGCCAGGGCCTCCCCACCCTCACAGGAAAACATTTCTTCCTTATCTCAATCTCCCCTCTTTCATCTTAAGCCCATTCCCCTTGTCCTCTCTCTGCACTCCCTGACAAAGAGCCCCTCCCTGCAGCTTGACCACACAAACCCAAAACCTGGTGCTGCGACCTGGCTGTCAGCATCACCACAGTGAACCACATCCAGCAATCACCTGGGCATTAAATCCATGCACCTAGGGACTTGCNTGGTTGACTCACCTTCCCTGAAGGTGTTTAAGGTGTGGGTGGATGAGGTACTGAGGGACATGGGTTAGAGACTGGTGGGAATGGTTGGACTCGATGATCCGGTGGGTCTCTTCTGACCTGGTGATTCTATGATTCTATGAAACCAATCTTATGGGAAAAGAGGCAAATAGGAAAATTAACAAAAAAAATCTGAAGAAAAGGCATGCGTAAAAAACATTCATGTGAGGGGAACATGTCCATCTTGAGAGCCCATGTCTTAAAACTCTTACAATATTTACAGCCCACAGAGTCAAAATAACAGTCTAGCTTACTCAGTAAGAGAACCTGGCTGTGCTGTGATCACAAATACCTGTTACATTTGTACCGGTGTGATGAAATGCCTTTGCTCCTCAGAAGTTTTCAGTTTGGGTACCATCTCACCCGAGCATCCCCGAGGGCGGCCAGCAGCAGACTGCAGGGAAAACAGCCCCAAGGTGGCAAATCTGAGAGGAGACGCGGAGATGCAGGTTTTATCCAAAGCTTGTATTCTGATTTGAAAGGTAATATTTCTGCCATCCCTGCTTTCCAAGTCTGAGGGGGCCTTTTCTTCTAACAGTAAGGCTGCAAATCAGGGACGCCTGCACAAGACCAAGTTTCCACTGCCAGCAAAGTGACAACCATAAAGAAGATGGTTATTAAAATAAGAGAAACAGAATTATCAACAAAGCTCTGCTCTCACACTGTTTCAAAGGATCGCTTCTATTTAGCTCTTCCATAGCATCTTTCATCTCATTTCCCACTGCAGACTTAAAGGAATTAGACAGTTCAACGAGGCAAGCAGTGAGAAGAAAGCCAAGCGCTTTGCCGCGGAGCTCCTGCTTTGCTCTTACCAAGAAATCAAGTCGTTTAGAAAGTATAGAAATTCATCTGAATTTTCATACATTCAGAAAGATTATAATGCCCATTTATTGTCCTCGTTGTTATTGCTACGGGGTGATCTTGTCAACAATCAATGGACTTTTTATTGCTAGTCTCTATCTCTCGGTGGCGCGATGCACACCTGTACCCAGTGCACGTTCCCAGCTCGGGGCTGAGTGCAGCTGCAAAATCCGCTGGAAATTTTCCAGTGCAGCAACTTTTCACAAGATCTGTCAGCTATGAAACACTTTGTGGGAATATCATAGTTTAAACCCATCTTGTGAGGAGGCCTGGCAGGTTTAGAAAGACACGTGCCTCCCTTTTCCAGCCTCGTGCCACCTTGTGATGCTTCGGCTGCTCCCACCTGAAACTCTAGATCCCCCCCAGTGCCCCTCGCTCCCTGCCTGGTTCTCTTGTAGCCGTCCGCTAACACCGACTTTGTCGAGCGGGTCTCGTGCTTTCCTAAAGCCCTCAGACAACTACCAAGATGAAAGAAGACAGCCGTGTCGGTAAGCACATCTCGGCAAGATATCCTCCAACCTGCATAAACAATAAATATTTCAAGCTTTGATATTGTTTATGAGAATCTATCAGTTTAGCTCATTATGAAGGGAAAGACAAATGCATCCAAAATTAATGAAATTTTTCAGACAATAAAATTTTTAGAAGCGCTGCCTGTTCATTTTAATAGTTTATGAATGTGAAGTGGCCGATCTATCCCTATTTTCACTATCGTAAAGCATTCGGACGACAAATGCTACATGTATTTCCATAACATTGTTATAACTTAAGTTCATCTCATAGTTTTATTTCATAGCCCTCAAACCTTATATTTCAAAATTTATGGTCTTGCTACAAAGGTCATATACGAACAAGCGTAAGTCCTCTAAGATCTGTTATTCAGAAACACTAAGCTGATGTTAGTTTAATTGATTCTGCAGAAGCAGCGATGCTTGTAACTCCTGAGAATAAGGGCTTTTCACAAACTGGCAAACTTTCCAGTGGGTAAAATAAATATTCTTGTATCTTTATGTAACAGGGGATAGGGACAGCGTGCAGCTATGTCAACGAACCTCTTTAATGATGCAGTTTAATGTAAATACCGTGTCCTGAAGATCTAAATGACCACAAGCCACAGACAAAAGCCAATAACGCCTCCCAACCATTTCCTTTCTTAGGTGTAAGCTGAATTTAAAGCAGGGCTCAAAGTAAAGCCTAAGGATTTCAATAGCCTGATGGTTAGAGGAGCCCAGGATGACCCACACCGCATGGCAAGCAGCCACGCAAGCTGAGCCACCAGCTCAGGTTCCCTGGGGTTCCTCAGCCACCTTCCCCCATCCCAGACCATGCACTGCATACACCGCCACGATCCCACAGAGCATCGGCCACATCTGCTACGGGATTTCTGAGTTTTTTCACCAGGACAGATGTAATAAACCAAATTTATTGCTCCTTTTCCCCAACAGGATTATAGAAAGGTAAACAAAGAAATTTTGAGTTCGTCAAGGAAAGGCCTCTTGAACTTATGTATGTGACTGGGAGATTTAAGACTGCTTTCCCCAGAGTAAGTCTTGGAGTAAAACTATTCTCGTCCCGTTTCTGCAAAGCTCTGAAGAAGAGACCACAGCTTGATTTTGAGGATTGTTTCACTTGGAGACAGCAAGGATTTAGCTGCAGGACTGCTTGTGAACTGGGGTGCTGACGCCTCCCTGTGCGAGGAGGAAATTCAGAGCCTGGCCAGAACGACGGGCTTAGGGAACTCAGTCGATGCTGCAGATTAAGGATATGAAACTAATTACGCAAGCCTTATAAAGTGTTATAGAGCAAATCATAATCAAACCAGGGCTGATGACAGCATACACGGCGGGAGGAAGACCAACAGCTTGTCAGAGACCTGCTGAACGCCCCACATCTTCCTCCCATCCCCGGCCCCGTTTCCCCCGTGCTTCCTCTGCAGGACGGGTTTCCGCTCCCCATCTCCCAGATGTGAACCCAAATTCCACAGCTGCACTGCAGGCCGGCCCTAAACTGGAACCAGCTGGGCAGCTGGTGTGGGCAGCACCTCGCAGCACCCACCAGCCAGTGCTCCAGCGCCTGGAGGGGCTCCTCTCCACACAAAATATCCGTGGCTGGGACTGGGACTGCATCACCAGTAACAGCTGTGACCAGCCCCAGGTCTCCCCAGCACCGTACCCCCACCTCTGGGTGACAGTGCTAAAATCTGTGCCCCACGCATGCTTGTCGCATGCTCCCTCCGCTCTCTCTTTGTGCCATGAGCCGCCCCGCGGGAGGAAGAAACCAGAGCACTGTTTCCCCCGGTAGGTTTTCTATGAGTTTTGCTGATAATAACATTATGGTTTTCCCTGCGCTGGCAGTCGGATGAGAGGAGCCTGCAGCCTTTGGAGGGATCGATCCGATCGATCCCAGAGGCTCCATGTCATTTCCAGGGGATTTGCTAAAGAAGCTACTTATGTCCCTTTTTCATTTTCACCAACTCATTACCAGCTGCTGCTGCTCCCTGCATCTCAGCAGCACCTGCAGGAATGAAACCGGCCGCTCCCAGCCTCCTGATCCTGATTTAGATACCTTTTCCGCAATTAAACGTCGCCGATCAGAGCTGTTGGCTACAGACGGGTGATGCCAACGCGCTGGGGTTCATTACCCACCTCTCCTCTCCGCCCAGGCACACACAGACACTCTTTTTTTCTCTTTTTTTTTCTTTTCCTTTAAAGGGCAGCCCAGCACCAGACTAAGCAACTGATCCCCTGGCTTAACTTTTAAATTAAGACCATTGTAAATTTGGGAACTTGAGAAGAGATGGAGAGGACACCCATAATCCTTTGCAAATGTCAAGTGGCTCTCAATATTGGTTACTTTTCAAAGGTAGCTAGGCTACAGCGTGCTGCAGTAATGAAAAAGCCCTGCCAGGCCCACTCCATAGGGCTTCAGTCAATATACATAATATTATTGGGCTTTGAAAGGATTAAAGATTGTTTCTTTTGCTTCCTTGTAATATGGTGGTGTCCCATGCTTTAAACTCCGAATGTGGCTTCTCCTTCAGAGGAGGATGCCGGAGCCCGTGGGACGCCCATCGCTGTTCCCTGGAGCACACCTGAGCCTGTCCCAGCCCCAGCTGGCACCCTCGGCACCCCGCACGGCTCCCAGAGCTTCCCCATGATTCCCTTATTCCACTCAACCAATATAACCAACAAAGGCATTTCACCCTTTTTCCACACCAAGAGACAGAGGGGAAATAGAGGATTTTTTAAAAATAGAAGTTAAACAACACTGAAAGTCTCCAGTTATCAACAGGACCTGAGGGTGGACGTGAAAGTGATGAATTATTTAGAAAAATAACATTTTTCTTTCATACTACCTGAAAAAGTTCATAGATCTCCGTTTCGACTGCAAAAACTCAATTCCTCACAAAAACACATGAAGTAGAAGAAGTCTCAACCACTTATCTGAATCTCCTGCTACCCTTAACCATCATGGCAGCTTTGTCAAGGCAGCATGGGATGAGACCCCAAACCAATGTGACTCCTAATGTTAGACCTCCTCACTGAGTTTGGTGTTTCTGAAAGCATCATCTCAAGAAAAGGCACACACAAAACTTGACTTAAAGGGTCTCAGACAAAGGACCTTGCAGCTGATTTACCGCCAAACCTCTATTTTTTATCTTTTCACATTTGTTTTTTCTTGTTCTGATATTTAATTCATATTATGTCACTGAATATGGTGATTTTTTCTTTTTGTCACAACTACCTTAGAATTGTAAAATCGTAGAACTGTTTGGTTGGAAAAGACCTTTGAGATCATTGAGTCCAACTGCTCCTGTCCATATTCTATATGTATATATACATATTGTACCTTGTATATATTATAATGGCAGGATTCTCTCTGAAAGGGAAAAAGCCACATGGGGAAAGTGTTGTCAAACCTCTGCTCTCACTTATATGCAGGAGAAATGAAGAACTTGAGATTCGCCTGTGGGAGAGAGCAGTGCTTGGCATCCCGGGTGTCAGCAGAGCCCTCCCTCTGGTCTAGAGGGAAGCTCCCGTGACTCAATGACAGAGACAGGGGTTTCCAACACCTGGTGTATTTTATTCAATGTGAACTGGTCGCTTGCCACTGAATCTTTACCAAAGTCGCTAATTCTCAGAAAAACAGCTGAAAAAAGTACTGGTTTTCCCTTACTATTCTTATGATCTTTGACAAATGAGGTGGAGACTAGAATCTGCAAACCAAGCAGGTGTAGCAGCAGTATCCTAAGCTCAAACCATTGAAACACGGCCAGGAGGAAGCCTGATTTACTTTGGAAGCAGAAATGAGAAGATACGCGGTGTCACAGCACCGTAATGCGAGGCTACACGGACGTCCTGGCACAGCGAAACACACAGCGAGGTCTGACGTTCGCTGTTTCTGGCTGCGCTTCTCCCACTGGGACCCCATGGGCAGTTTCACACTGAGAATTACCCGGATGAGTAACTTCCCATTTCAGTAGAAGACAGAAAGACAGGAAGAGGAACAGAGGGAAATGTTAGAAGCTTTTTAACACAGTATCTTAAAAACCTAAATCTCAGGAAAATTTTTAACTGAAACCTAAAGAAAGTGCCTCTGCAGGCTTTAAGCTATCAATCCTAAGCAAGGTTCCCCCGCTTTAAGGGTTGATCCAACGCCCATTGCATTCAAAGGAAAACCATCTAGCTATGACAGTGACTAAAGCTTCTGATTTCAGATTTCTTTTAAGAAGAAAAACGTTCGATATTAAAACAGCAATAAATATTAAGGAGCACTTACAGACCAGGTTACAGGGCACTTGAGGTGCTGGAAATAGTTATTCTCAGGTCAGGTGGGGAACCAGAGGAGTGACTTCTTATTGAAGTCCTGCTGCCGTGGTGCGATGCTGCCCTGACTCACCAGAGCCAAGCTCCAGCCAGCTCTGACACAGTCAATTTAGTTGGTTTTGCAGGTTTTGGATGAGTTCTGAGTTCACTGACGCTCTGCCCACTTGTTTATGGAACTGTCCATCAATGTCGCATTTAAGAAGGATCACAGTTTTTCTTTATTACAATGCAAATTCCTTTCATAGAATACTTGGGGTTGGAAGGAACCTTAAGTATCATCTAGCTCCAAACCCCCTAGCATTGGGAGTTTCAGAATTATAAAAGAATAAGAGATGAGGATCCAAAACCTAAGAGAGCCCGAGTTCTTAAGGATTTGCTTTCTAGGACAACAGGCATCCGAAATAGAATAAACAGAAGGTTCCAAATGCCTCTGGTTTGTCTGATGCTAGTGGCCATGGGCACAAAGACAGTGATGACGGAACATTTTAGCAACTGGTATCTTTTATGAGATACATAGAGATATCATAAACTTTCCTAACATCTTGTAAGTATTTTATAAACGTCACAAAAAACCCCACTCAGACTTCAAAGGGGCTGTAAAAGTATAGAAACCTGCAGGTGAGGAATCACACGTTAAATAGGGGAGAAAGAAGAAAGAGAACCAAGAGCAGAATAAGACCAATCCAGAGAGTGAAGACATGGACATTACACAAAGATAATAGGGGAGAAAGGGAATAAGGACCAAAAAGACATCTATGTAACGATCAGGGGATCCTTTCTCAAATAACCTACGAAGAGAGTTTGCTTTCTTCTTCTGTGATCACAGAAATCTCTGACTTGTGTGGTGCTTCTTGACTGGCAACTCAGAGAAACGAGCCCTAACCCTGCACTGCCTGCAGGTATTACACCTACCTCTACCGGTAAAAGGTTCTTAAACACGTTTTTAAAGACTGCAGCACAAATAGCCCAAATCCGTTAAAAGAAATGAATTTTAAAAAATAAAATCAAAAGATTCTAGGATGATGGGGGATAAATCAGAGGTTAAATACTGAACAGCTGTTCATGTATCACTTTCAGGACTTTGTTTTCCTCCTAATGGTAATTTTAATTTGAATTTTCAGGCCAACAGTGGTATTTCTTGGGAAATCTATACCATTCTCCTAGCAGTTTCCTTTAAATAACTGATGGATCTTTACAATCTAAATTCCAATTTAAAAGATTTGTCTGTAAGAAAATCCCAGTCTCAATAAAAGGTAATGCAGCTGAAGCTCTTCAAGCCAGGCTGATGGCAATAAAGCAGCAGTGAGTTTTTATTAGCTAGAATAAGTTAACAGAGTCCTAGTAATCCTTCCTATTACCACTAAACACCTGAATACAGATGCCACATTGTAAGCGAAGATGGATTTTTAATTTCTGGAAGAGTAAGATCCCACGCGCAGCTTGTGCTGGGAAGGCGATGCAGGAGGGAGCGGGGTGAGCTACATCTTTGCCAATAAAAGGTTTCACATTGCACGAGTCCACGGGACGCTGCAGAATGGTAAAGTCATTCATCACATGTATTTAAAGTTGAATTTGCTGATATTTTATGGTATTGGATTTTATTTCTATTAACATTTTATGCTGAAATTACAGAATGATTCGTGAGTACTGAATTTTTGATTGCTTTTATACTTGCTGGGACACTATTAACGTTGATTTACGTTAATAGCGCTGTAAGAAGATATTAACAATGAAATTTCCAAAAGCACTTAGCATCCCATAATTGGAGTTAAATGACAAAAAAAATGAGGGGATAATAAAGTACAGAGAGAGGCAGGATTTTTGACAATGCTCCCTCTAAACTCTATTTTTCAGGAAGAATTTTTGTGCAGGACAATTTCATAAAAGAATAAAGTCACCCATGGAGAAAGAGAACGCTTGCTGTACTGACTAAGCAACGCGACGGCGAATTGAGTTGTAGGTCAAGCACCACCTCCCTCCGGCACCGGAGACAAACGGAGGAACTCAAGGGAACGATGCAGATTTTGCATCTTTATGCCAGATGGGTGCTGACAAGTCCGGGTCTGCAGAGCACTTTTCTGGACTGAAATCCAGGAAACAGCAGTGGGAGGTTGATGCAGGAACGACATTAAACAGGAAAGAGATGAGCCAAGTTGTGTCTTTTGATGCTGAGAGAATGAAGTTGCTCATGGGAAGGATATAAAATAAATGCCACACAGATGGGATAGAGAGAGATGTGGGGCAGGGAGCAGCAGAAGCGAGGTGAGCTCCTCTCTGACACAACACTGGCATTCATCAGCTCTCCCTGGGCAGCAGCCACGCCACAGGCTGTACCTCTTACAGCGTGAGACACTTTCCAAGTGGATGGAGTTGAATAACCCGTACTAAGATACACCACTACCAGCTCTAGCCAAAGAAAAACCCTCGTGAAACAATTTGAACGAGCTGTTCCCTAGGGAAAACCACAACTGATAACCTTTAGGTTTTAAATAAGTTCTTTCTCGCTTGATAGCCCACGCAGCGATGAAGCCTCAGAGCACCCATCTACCTTCAACACCGTGGCCCCTTCTGACTTATCGATTCTTGGTAGTCGCTGGACAGCACCGTGTTCTACCAGTGGACGTCCTCAGCACGTCTAGACAACTAAGTTACCCAAAGGAGCAGGAATGGGATGAATGTTTTCAATTTCACTGCATAAAATCTCTTAAAATGGAGTGGTTTTGATGTTTCATTTCAATCGTGGTCGTATCCTGGGACATTCGGTAAACTCATTCTGAGAATTGATAAAATGCCTTGGTAAAGCTGCTGATGTGATCCAGCAGGGCTGGGTTTACATTCCCACGCTGGGCTGTGCGGAAAACTGCAGCCGCAGTTGAGGGTCAACTGACACACGGCAGCCACGGAGGCGCTGCAGAAACATCTCACTCTACAGAAGATGCAAGAGGAGAAACTACCCCAGAAAGAAAATACTCATTTCACAGAACACTTATGGTTTTCTTTGATCTCAAATCAGGTTAAAACAAATTTAATTTTTTTTTTTAAACACAATTTCCCCAATTTCTATTTTGACATCACTCATCCGCTGGTTTTATACCTTCCCTTTCCATTAAAAAAGCATCAAAGTGCTTTTTTGTTAAAAAGTGCTGCAATGCACTTCACTGTTCTCAACACATGCAGTTAAATTGCTCGTTTAGTCAAAGAACATATAGGACGATGTGACATATACGAAAACTCTGAAGAAAAAAAGTTACCTTGAAACAAAGATCTTGAAAAAGACAACATAAAGAAACAAAACACAACACTTGATTTGCTTCAAGTAGATCTGGGAAAAAACATTAGAAGTGGTTGTGTAGACGCGTTTTATCAGTCTTGTTTAAATGACATTTTTGTGGGGGCAAGAAGAAAGAGGATACGCCAAAACACATTCAGCCAGATTTGATCAAGAAAATAACTATGAAAATATTATGTTGGAAGGTCGCTTCGTCATTTTACTCTGACCAGTCGGGATGACCGCGTCCGAGTTTTGTTAAAAAGAAACCGTAGCATTTTACGGCCCATTAAAACGCGGAAGAAAGTCATGTTAGAAGTCACATTACTCAGTAATGAATGAAACGTCTTGGCTGTACTTAGGAAAATAAACATGGAGCAAGAGCAATCTTTCCAAAGTGATGACACATCGGGTGTGTGAGTCAAAAATGACAAAAGCCAAGGGAATCTGACTTAGGACCAAAGCCAGCTCTGTTTGAGATCTACAGACTTACTGATGGTAAGGTCAGAGGGGATGCTGTGATCTCACAGCCTAATGATTTCATCCTCAAATTTAGATATGAAGTTGCTGTAACGGCTTTTAAAATATAAAAGTATGCACAAACAAAAGCATAAATATTAAGATAAAGCCTTCAGCTGAATAGGATTCTACAAGACGGGTTGGTAAGTTGGCTGACTACCCCATCTCTTAAAAGACAAAACTCTCCCATCTGAATTTGTCAGGCTGTAGGTTACAGCATCAGCACGTGGAGATAGCAGCTGGGGAAAGAGTTCTTTTGTCTGACCACAATCAATCAATGCGCTGGTCGCTAAATGCGAGATGTTATTATATGAAAGTGCAAAGAATTTTTGCATCGAAAGATTAGGCAATGTTCCCTTGCGATGGATTAACAACTGTTTCACAGGCACAGCTCTATTTTGGCTGCAGCTACCTCCACCTAGTTAAAAACAAACAAACAAAGGCCCGACCCAAACCCCTTTTATCAGCAGGAACCACATTTGCTTACACAGAAGATCTGTCAGCAGACCAGAGTAAATAGATCAAATGGAGCTGACAAGCTACTAAATTTAATATGCCTCCTCATGTCTTTAAAATTCCTATCTTCCCATGCATTTACGAGGTAGTTTTGCGGACTTCTTAAGTAATTATATTTCAATAACAGGCACGAGCACGAACATATGGAAACCTAACAACAAAACCACTGACCGATACATAAATTAAAAACTGATTGATGGAAAGATAACTTAGATGCATCGTTAAATTGGTATATGATTGGAAAAAAACAACACATCAAACACTCGTGTAATGCCGCAGCTCAGCAGACTGTGATAGATCCATATCCAAATTAACAGCTAGATAGGAACCCAAATTAACAGCTAAGCAGACGTAACGAACGGGCGAGTGCTCAGACGGTTGGGGAAGGAGCTGATAGACAAAAGCACGGCCAGGTGCGGTGCCGGGAAGCCAGTGGACAGGCACCAGCGCATAAAGGAGGAACACAGAGCTACAGAACCAGATAATGGTGGGCAGGCGTATGAGGACACAAACTGTCCCTCATCCCATCACTCTCCTGGATGCTCTCCCACAGCCTGTTTCCAACCTGTTATTCCACTGTCCGGAAAGCATCACCTCCGGTGGGGCCGCTGCTACTGCCTGAGGGGAACAACACTGAGCATGCTGCCCCAGGAGAGCAGAGCTGACACTAGGGCACCAGAAAATGACTATTTCTGGAGGAGAAGTAGCAGAAAAAGCTGGACTGCATGTGGAGGAGCTGCTGGGAACAGTAGAGAGGAGGTGGCCATGCCTACAAGAACAAACTCAGACCTCTGTGACGCCAGAGCCTCCTGACTGTCCAGCACCTCGCTTGCCGCTGGCAGCTATGCCACTGGCCAGTGTCTGCAACATCTCAAGTGGAAAAATGTAATTTTATTAGGGCTCTTCTAGTCTCACGTTCAGCATCTGCACTGCAGCAGAGCATACAAAGAAAGGTTATGAAGAATTTCTCATTACAGCCATGGGCGCGGGATTCATTACATTACGGCCAACCTCCGTTTGCTTCCCTCTGTTAATAAAGTGCTCGCTGGGTCCAGCTGCCTCCCCAGCCCCTCGCCGCGCTGCCCACAGGTGCCTCATCCCTGGGCCACCCAATGCGTCACCCCCGCATCCTTCACGGATGGGAAACTCCTTCTGCTTTGCCTTCTCTAAATTCTTATTTCATGGGCACCTTCGTTTGCAAACCTGCTCTTGGAGGCCCAGAGCTGTAATTAATCCATGTCACAGGAAAGATGTAGTGTCGGTAGAATTTATGACTGGCGCTGAGCCGCCGTGATGAGCAGGGGCACCTTAGCCCCTTGTGATATAAATGCCTCTGCTAATTGGATTGCGGGAGCTAATCAGAAGCTGGAGAGAGAATGAACGTGCTCAACCTCCCCGCTGCTGGTGCAGGCTGATAAAGCCGGCAGCTGCGCTCCAGGAGGAGATGTGGGAATTGCATCCCCACGCGGAGCCTCGCCCAGCATGGCTACTGCCGGGTGCCCACGGCTGCCACGGCGCAGGGGAGGCTGCACAACACGAGGGGAGTTTCCCCACTGACCACGTGCAGAGTGGTGCACGGAGCAGCGCACAGCGGGCACACGAGCACAGGGAGGCTGGTGAACAGCCCACACCAACCCGGGAAGGTTTCTCTAGCCAGAAGCTGTCAGATAAGCCATAAACATCCCAAGCGGCTGCTCCAGCAGGCAGCACCACGAGCATCCCCGGGTCACAGTGCGGCAGCGGCGCCGCAATGATCACCTGGCTCGGCAGACAGCCCAACAACCACTCAGTAGTCGTTGAGGTCGCTGTTGCTGACCTTGAGCATTAGAAAGGGGGCTGGATACTCAATGATCCCAATACCACATCTCTTGATACCTTCGGTATGTGCCTTTCCCCAGAAAGACCAAAATCCAGAGGGATTAAGATGGAAGAAACACATCAACAATGCTCCTGAAGTAGGAGTAGGGTTGACTATGCTGAAAGCAAACTGGGAGTGTCACCTGCTGTGTGTTCCAAACCCCATACCCGCCATCAGACGGTGGGCAGGAGATGGCTCCTGACGATGGGGTCAGGATGCTCTTGAGTTGGCTCCAACTCCAACCTTCACAGCAGCTTCAAGCTCTGTGATCGTCAATACCTCCTGGCCAGGGTGGGCCCGCTTAGGTCTGACCTGACTCTACAACCGCATGTGCGCAAACCAGGCATGCGCCAAGTCCCGGCTGGAGAACATGGATTTTTTTGCCATCCAAGGCTTTTCCACATTCAAACAGCTTTTCTGTCTTCTTCAAGTCTTTCTTATTGCCCTTTATTTTCCTCCCTGCCTCCCTTTCTTGCAAATACATGGATTCAAGAGTAAATCCTGAAAATGACGACTAAAACCAGTAATCCCTCCTTACAGAAATACTTTTTCCACCTTCTTAAATCTTTTTGGAGGCGCAAGGGAGAATAACCCTTGTATTTATGCAAATTCAAAAGTGGCGTGTGATGATGGAAACAAAACAGTGCTGGACCGCAGCCAAGGCATGGCACCGACGGGGCCTCTCAGCTGCTCGCCTCCCGATTCTTCAGGGGAAGCAGCTGTAGAGAAATGAAAATACAGAAGCCCTCGCGCACACCCGCCGCCGCCCGCGCACGCATTCCAGCACCCGTCACCTCGGAGGCGGCAGGATGCGGGCTCTGGCCAGGCGCTGCCTGCAGATGCTGCCCGAAGCACCCCGTCGTCCCCCACAAGCCTCCCTATCCCGCTGCTCCCGATTCCCCTTTCAGGAATTTACAAACATTTTCCGCAGATCAATATCTGTATTGATTATTCATTGTGAGCGAGTCGTGTGTCTTTGGTGATCCAACCTGGCAGAGTGAGCAGCCAAAGGCTGCTGCAGTTGCGGGGGGAAAGAAAGGATAAAAAAAAGATCCACGGAAGGCGAGAGGGACCCAGATCTTGCTGGGTTTGCCACTGCCAGCTATGGAGACGGATGGAGAGGAAGGAAGGAAGAAAATGGGGATGGCATGAAAAGGAATGAAGAGACGAGGGAGCTGAGGAGAGAAAGCAAGAGCAGGAAAAACAAAGTCATCGCTGGAGAACTGGTGCTGGGGCACATCGACAGCCTGGAGAGATTCCCAGCCTCGCGCTCGCCGTTCTGCACACAGATGCGGTGGACTTATTGCTCTGGGAGCGAAAAGTGACTCACGGTTTTGGTATCTGCTACGTAAGAGCTTTGGGGGGATTCCTTGGCTGGCTGACAGAAAGGGAAGAAAGCAGCAGCAGTGAGGTAAAACGCGATCCCTTCCTCCTGTCTTCTTGGGAATACGTGTCGCCCGGGCTGGCTGGAGCAGCTCGCTGCTCGCTTATGATATGCAAAAGGAGAATAATTAAAAGCGCCAGCATCACTTGCAAAGTGAGTAAACACAAAGCCTTTCAAAACATGCTCTTCAGCTAATGAGAAGCTGTAATTTCTTATACTTAGAGGCAAAAAAGACACTGATGAGACTCAGTGGAGTGTGTGTGCATGCGCGCCTGCGTGTGTGTGCATGTGTTTGTAGATATGAGAGAATCAGTTAATTGTTGATGATGTTTAGAAAAGGGATTATGAGAAAAGACACTGAAATGATGACAGGGAACATCTTGGATCAGAGCCAAAGAAATAAAATAATCAAGGACAATCAAGCCTGCAGCTCCGGCGAAAGCACCGACTGTTCTGCCGGGGACTTGGAAGGAATTTCCCCACGCTGCCGAGCTACAGCTGGAATACGTGCTTGGCACCAGAAGGGAGAACTGCAAGAAGCAGTTTGCTTGGAGCATGAAACAACGGAAGAGAGAACTATGGAGCTGTGCTATAATTCAGAGGTTAAACAGCTTTGTCTGCTTATGTGTCAGATGGAGACTTGATTTTGCCCACGTCCGACCTGCTCTCTGAAAATGCAACTTCTGAAATCCTCTGCATGCAAGCAGAAGCTGACGATTCTCCATATGCCTCTCCAGAACTGATGTGACGTTACAAAAACAAAGAAAAGGGAGCTCGAGGAATTGAGTTCTCCTGTGGCTGCAGGACCTGATGGACCTGACCATGGGAACTGACTCTGGAATCGATTCCTTCATTAATTCTGGAAATCGGAAGCCCCTTACTCCAGTGGGGGGTTGCATCTCGCTGCCTTCAAGTGCACAGGGAAGGTGACAGTCATCGGGAATAACAGGAGCAAGCTTTCCTTCCCACCTGAGCATCTGATTGCTGTCCTGAACGAATGGATTTTAATAAATGTTGGCTTTCTCTTGGGCTGAGGTCGGGTGGGGAGAGAGGACAGGGGGGAAATTTGAACCATCTTGTGACTGTTACGTTGTAAGTGAGCTCCAAAACGCCATCTCTTTGTTTTGGACGTTAAACTCCATCTTTACTTCATTGTTGCTGAATTTTGGCACGTTAGACTCTGGGCTTCTCCAGCAGCAGGAACACATGGTCTATTACAGTGGGAATCTTTGGGGACGCGGAGGCAGAGAAACGAGCCAATCATACATGGCTTTCCCACATATCATGTTTTTTTCAGCATTTGCAGAAAGCGTTTCGGATGGTATGTACGCGTGTGTGTGTGTGCGCACCAGGGAGAGCGGGAGGGGGAGAGGGGGTGCGCGAGAGGGGGAGCGAGTGCCTGGCAGGAGCAGGACGTTGGGGTCTGGCTGTCGGGGGTGCGGCGCGCGGTCCCTGCTGCCAGGCAGACACCCCTTTCCCTGCACCGGGGCTCTGCCGAGCCTGCTCAGACCTGAGCTGAATGTTAAACGCGGAGGACTAGATTAGCATACTAACCAAGTCGTGTCAACCCCCGGCAATCAGCAAATGGCCATCTCCTCGCTACAGCCGGTGCGGTGGAGCCTGCCAGACGCTTCACCGTGTCCTTTGTCAGATCGCTTTTTTATGTTTGTATTTAGCTTTTGTTTTCCAATCAGACCCTAGAAATTCATTAACAAGAATGAAAGGCAAGAGATGCAAAAACCTCTAATGAAAACAAATGATCTATTTAAACAGCGCTCAGGCTGAAAGGAGGGGGCTCGTAGCGCTGGGGCCAGAAAAGAAGAAAATCCCGCAGCCCGGAAAATGCCTGGACACATGCGTGTCCTTCCCCGTGCCAAGGCTCCATGGAGACAGTTGCTACAAAGCCGGTGGGCTGTGTAAGGATGTTGTAGCGTTGTCTTCACAGAGCCTCAAAGAAACGCCAGCGACCGGCCAGAGAGAGAAGGATTCATTGTTCCTGCTCTGCCTGCCGTTAATATCATAATTACCGCCGCAGCTACCAGACGGGCTTTAATTAGGAACAACTTTCAGTGCCTGTAAGCATAAACTTTTAAAATCATTTGAGTTCGTTCAGATCATCCCTCCTGCTTGGAAAGAGGAGCAGTGTCCTGCAGCCGACCAGCGAGGCAGCCCCTGGAGCGAGGGCACGGGCAGTGTGGGCTGCAGGTGACACAAGGGCCAGGTGCTGCCTCTGTGCTGTCCAGCTACCTTTGTCACCTGGGTTCTTTCTTAAACAATGATTTTGTACCTGTTAATGTCCCCTAAACCGTCTTACCTTGATGGACAATAAAAAGATTTAATCCAAGTACGGCCTCTTAATCAGGATCCATCAAACTGAAATAATCTACATTGTTTGATTTTTTTTTTAAATGGGGTGTGTGAGCTTTAAATATCACAGAGGCAGACTTTATGTATTTGTCAACAGGATATTAATGTAAATATGAATGTGGAAAGGAGGAGTACGTGATGAGCCCCAAAGCTCCGTGCGCAGCGTGAACGAGCAGGGCTGTGAGGTCAAACGCGGGGACAGAGCCCGTGTGCACAGCCCAGGGACGCTCTCCCTGCTGCTCGCATCTGGGCAGGAGCCTGAACACAGCAGCCCTGAAAACAGGCCACTGCCACAGGTATTTTCTGAGCTCTGACAGGCTGTAATTTATACTTTTGGGAAGCAGGAATGTTAAGAGGGAAAAAGGAAAACGTACTTTAGCCCCCTTTGCCATCTTGTCCTCTGTTCTTACTGCAGGCTGGGTGATACGGGCAGAGACTCTTCAGCTCTGTGTGTGTCACTGCAGGGATTTCCAGTAATTCCAGCTGATTTACAACAGCTAAGGATCTATAGCTCAAATATTTTAAAGAGAGAGAACGTAAAGAATTCATCTGTTGAAGAAATAAAAGAAAACCTCATGTATTTCAACACCTGCCATAAGTCCCCATCTTCCAGTATGGAAAACAACAGGTGAATTTGCTAATGTTTAAGGAAACGTTTCTGATTTACACATGGTAAGGACATGCTGGATAGTCTTACTCATACAGCCTAACCTACCTTCACAATGAGATTAAAAAAACCCTGAAACTGTTAAGAATATTCACAATTTATCCTTGGCTACAACCAGTCCTGATCATTGAAGTTCTAGCTGTAAGCACTGCAAATGGGGGAGAACATTTGCTGCTTTCTAGGGATTCCAATCAACCGTGGCTGGACTCTTTATGCTGTGGGACCACAGAGTTTTGAAGCCACTGAAATAAAAGTGTATTTTCACAGTAGCTCCTGAAAGAGTTTTGTGTCAGTTAACCAGAAGTATTTTGGGAAATCACACAAGAACTCTTTGTCATATACACCAGGATATCAGCCAGGTGATGGGCTACAAATACATTCCCACTCTGTTTTTCAGTATTAAAAGAAAATAGAGGAAAGTTACTAAAAATATGTTATATTGTGCCAGAAGATCAAGACACACTTAAACTGAAGAATAAACCTGGGAAAACACTAGCAAATGGAAAGGCTATGGTGGAACCGCAGGGTGAGGGTGTCTCTTATTTGGGATGTTCATCAGCAATTAAGAATGTTTCTCACCTGCTCAATAAACAGAACAGACTTCAGGCAGCACCTGCCGACCCCAGAAAAACCCAAGGATTTTCCAGCCTTTTCCTTGCTCTCAGTAAAACCTGCGATTCTGAGCATATGCTCCGCTGCCTGACTGCAAAATAAAACTCCCTCGAGGAGAAAGCTGCAGTGTAAATGTTATTTGCCCTCTGACAGAGGATAAATTTCTCTGGATGCAGTTACCATGGCCACAAACCAAATCAGCCTGGCAGGGGTGAATCCAGCTCCCAAGTGCCCCCCCTGTCCTCCCGCTGGATCGGAGGATGCTGTGTGGCCTGTGATTTTCCCCATGTGCATCCACAACAAGTGCTTTCAGGGCAGCGGGGCTGGTGCCAGGGCAGCGGGGCTGAGGATTTAGAGAGCAGGATGTGACAGAAACTTCATTGGGCTGACGTAGTGCCCAGGAAAACAAAAATATTCCTATCAAACTTCCCCTCTGCCCAGGAATCTTTGAAGTTAGGCTCTGTTCCTCCTTGTTTGTTCTAGCAGAAGGTGTTAAAAAGAAATGGCAGTGACATGAAAGGATGCGACTCGCCAGCTGTGGAAAACGAGAGCTCTGGGTGTTATTAACAAATGCCCCTTGTACTCTGATACACAGCGTTGGTCCTAGTTTTCCTGCCTCTTTCAGACTTACTGAAGAGCAATTAGCCCATAAACAGGCAATTATAATAATGTGCTATAATAAAATCCATGACAACTACAGCAGCAATATGAACAATGGCGTTTTCCTCACCAGGCTAGGCTGAAATCAAAGCCTCCAGTTTAACAACCAAGCCTATTCTAGATCCAAAGGGAAAACTGAGGCTGGCGTGGAAGAGAAAGCTCCTCCATGGAGGAGAAGTTTCCAAGGGAAGGTACTGGAGCTGCTGTTTGCTCTTCACAGAACTAAAATTGTTGGTTTTCCTTCCTGCAGCTGATTAAACATCTTGGTCTGCTCTGGAGGCAAATGAGACTCTCAGAATCTCGCCCTTTAGTAAAATAAAATTGTATCTGCTTGTGCCAACTGTACTTATAAAACTTACAACTTTGCTAAACAAAAGCATTTTTCACTGGGACATTTCGAAGTGCTTCTCTTCTCTCGAGACTTCCTCCTTGCCAGTCATTAGTCTCAGTGCTCAGTATTCACCTAGCCCAGAAACACTTCCTAGGGACTGAAATCTGCACTCCTGCACGGTTACCCTGCAATACAGCCCAGTTCTGCTTAAACGTAGGGTGCAAAATCACTGCTTGAAAATGAATGTTTCTAACAATTAAGAGAAAGCTAAAATCCAGTGGGTGCAGTGAAAACAGACACGCACCCTGTGTTCTAGCAACTCCGCAATTTCCATGCATTTGCCCTACAAATAAATTAAATACAATAATATTGTGACTACCAGTAAAACCATGGGCACGGCTACCTGCCTGGCTAGTGCTGTTCGTGCA